>JAYKKM010000045.1:0-142500 GCA_035772405.1 Chrysogorgia sp. JL179-B06
TCATGTAACTCGCCCTCCAAGTCCTTTTTTGGCAATTCCTTCAGGGTTTGAGATACGATTGTTATTAGGTCTTTTGCTAGATAGAAATTTATAACATGTCTCGCATCGTATTACTGAAAAGAAGCCCTTTTTTTCGTCTCCAGCAAAAAATCGAATGTGAGTGCAGGAATTGACAAGGTCAATAAGATTCTTTATTATATGTCTTGCGAGTCCGAACTGGCGTATTTGAACGCTGATTGGCTAACGTGCGGGTCCGTACTTTACCGTACGGACTCGGTGTACGGACCCGCACAAAAACAACAAACTACAGCAAAATTAAACGAAATAACAAAAAATGCACGGCCAACTCTATTATCCGGAGGAACTAACCGACGAAGATGATATCTTAAATGCTACGGAGACAGAGTACACTAGAGAAAAAAGCAAGCCATTTTAAATAATGTTTTCTCTAAATTATTTCTCGTTGTAGTCGAGACATATAATAAATTCCTTATTAACCTCACAAGCTCGGTCCGTACGGGAAAATATTTTGCTTTTGATCTTTTGAGTACAGACCTCGCCCTTCGGGCTCGGTCTGTACTCAAAAGATCTCAAGCAAAATATTTTCCCGTACGGACCTCGCGCTCGGTTAATAAGTACTTATGATTTCAGGCCATTTCAACAATAGCTCAGAAACTTCATGGAGTGGCAGTGGTTGAGGCATCTTTACCGTTCTTTGATTGAACCTTGAAGTCTCGAAATTCCGATATCAGCATATCAATCTTCAAATGAAGTGAAATGTCCCGACAGGTTTCGTTGTCGTTATTTGAGGTAGACGATTGCTAAATTTCAGGCAGAGACTTTGGGACTGTTGATTCCACGAACTTCAGTGCATTAAAAATAGAAGGCACAACAATTTTCGGTAATGGTGTTTCTTTCAAAATTGTTGCTTTTGACTTTGTTGTGTTCTTTCTTCCTTTCATGTTTGCTTTTTCTTTAAGAGTAAATTATCCCATTCCATTGAATATTCTCGTGCTTTTGAGACAGTTCCGTCTTGGTCGTTGAATGGCCTGACTACTGACTTCTTTCCCGAATGTCTACACTCAGAATGCCTCCACTCAGAATGCCTCGCTTTTGTTGATTCGTCCCGTCTACAAAGCTTAAACATATCTGGAGATTCCCCAGCACTAAGAAAAATAAGGGACAAAAAGATGACTGCAATTAAATATCAAATCCACAAATATTGTAATCAATCTGTGATTTTAGTGTATATAAATGTTAAAACTTTTTTTGGTTTGTGCATGCTTCTCACCTGTAGCATGTCAAACAAATGCCCCAGTTATTTGTTGGATATTTCTAGTTTAAGGCCATACCAATTGCAAAGCCGTTGCGAGAATTCTATGTATTGAAGCTATGTGCTGTATGACTTGCATCGAAAATCTTGTACATAAATACACCGAAATTATACAATGTTCCCAACAAATCTAAAATGGCTATTTACCTGGAATCGCTTTTCTTTTATTTCTTTCAGAGCCATCAGAGGCATGCCAACCTATAAACAAATGCAGTAGAACCCAGCTATCTCGAACTCTCAAGGAAACGAAAAATAATTCCGACATAGGAAGGGTTTGGGATAACTGGGTCAGTGTCAATTTTCAACGAAATCATAAAAACAATGTGCATACTTCAATGAATTATTGATACAGCTTATATTTATAAAATATTCAACAAACACTGTCACAAAATTTCTTGTCACCCATGCTAAATTGGTGTTTGTAATTACTCTGTCATTATAGTTCGACATAATAAATATTGAAAGTAACACCAAGAACATCGATTGAAATGAGATTTTGTGCACCAATTCCAATAAATAAGAATCTCACCATCGTTAGGCTCTTCTCTACAATTATTGCAAATAACTCCACCTCCATAACCTTCCTCTTCCCCATCTGGGCGTACACCACATATTGAATGCGTTGTTCTTTCACACACAATGCACCTATGGGCATTGGTTGCTTCGCCTTTGCATACGGCAAATAAAATAATATCTAAAAAAATTAATTATTTATCAGTTTTTCCTTCAGAATTCTATATGTTATAGCCATTCTTAATTTAAATTTTTCAGGATATCTTGATCTTTTCTTCCATTCGTCTTTTAATGCCTGACGGTGAAGCATCATTGATCGGTCATCTTCTCCCTCTGGAAAATCAGGTTCCCAATTAATGGCACCCCTTCTCAAAGATTTAACGACTTTCCCTTCACTTTTGTCCACCAACTTTCTTTTTTTATGACTGATAACTTCAGGGTCATGTTTGATTTGTTTTCTTTCATTTCTGAACTTCTCATATATTTGAGCAAACCATGAGTCCTAAAACAACATTCAAAGTACAAAACTACATCAATTTAAATGGCTGACTGTTATTTAAATAACTGAACTATGAATGTATATTTTCTACCACATCTGTTTTTACTAAACTGCACTGCACTGTTAGAGGATTTTTATAATAAAATCTCACCTTAAAGTAAATGGTTTGAACTTAGGAGTTAGTCACTCTTTATGAGTGAAGTTGATCGTCCATGTTGTTGTAGTCTTGAGAAAGACTTGTTGGTGACTAGTCACCAACATAGTCTTTCTCAAAACTACAACAACCTGGACGATCAGTTTTACACATCTAAAAACTCATCTACATGTACTAACGACATGCAACCATTTGGTCATCTGAAAACCACGTCATTACTTAAATATGACAAATAGATCAGTGTTGCTACATGTATAGCTTTACTTACATATCCTGATCCAACATTTTTGTCTGCAAGGAAGGGGGGTATTCTAGCACTATTTTCTGGCATATCTGGGTCAGTTGATCTCTTGTTGGATACCTAATATATATATATATATAGAAAGAGAAAAATATAAGAGAAAAAACTTACAATTAGTATTTTCTAAATACGTACCATTAAATTTGTACTTAAAACAGATTACATTCCACTGCACCAACAATAGAGAAAATGTTGAACAAGTTATAACAAACATGTAATATACAAACCAGCTACCAAAGTAACAAGTGTTGAAATATATACATTTTTAAGACAAAACCGGGACCAGTTGCGAAAAATGCAACATCAAGGCCTTCCAGCTGGAATTGAACCAGCGACCCTGCAATGCTAATGTGGTGCTCTGACCACTGAGCTACGGAAGCCGTTGCCGAGAGCCTATAGTCATGACTTCTGTATATATAGTTGTGGTAATGCCAGGATAAGATTTGGGTATATTACAAGTAATATTTGGCATTTCACTCGATTAACTCTTTCCTCCTGACTGGCCCAGTCATAATAGAAAAACACGGCACACGGTAACGCAAGATTAAAAATTGAAATTCGACAAGTGCCAGGAACATGAGATCCACGCACACGCCAAGTTTGATTTGATGAACAACTCTGCGATTGGTGGCATTTTGAGTTTTCAAGTTGCTACGTGGGCGTGCAAGATGGCCGTTTCTAGAAAAATGTGAATTTTTCAACCCGATTTATGATAATTAATGCTAATTTATATAAACATAATGTGTTTTGTTCGGGAAATTTAAAAGTACAAGTAAAAGCCGGTTTATTGGGCTTCCAGAAAATGTATAGCTTTTGCAACAGTTATGGTTATTTCAAGAAATATCAATAGAACAAAGAGGTGGTTCAATTTTTGATGTTTTTCAGCCTGTCGGGAAAGAGTTAAATTACATGTTCAAAGGATTTATGGTGAAGGAAAATTTCATGTTGAAATATATACATTTTTAAGAATAAAAAATTTCTCAATCTGAATCTTAAAATGTGGCAACTGGTCCTGGTTTGGTCATAAAAATGTATATATTTCAATATTCGCAATTTTCCTTCACCATAAATCCATAAATAATAGTTTAATCAAGTGAAATGCCAAATATTACTTGTAATAATACCCAAATGTTCTCCCGGCATTACCACCACTATATATACAGAACTTGTGACTAGGCTCTCGGCAACGGCCTCCGTAGCTCAGTGGTCAGAGCACTTCACTAGCATCGCAGGGTTGTGGGGTTGAATTCCAGCAAGAAGGACTTGATGTTGCATTTTTTGCAACTGCTCCCGGTTTGGTCTTAAAAATGTATATATTTCAACACTCAAAATTTACCTTCACCATAAATCCTTAGTAGAAAAGTAACAGTTATTTTGAGTTAATGCTTTTCAGTTCAACAAGCTTTCCTGTGAGGAAAGTATTAAATAGTCTTCCTTTATGGAGGTTATGGAGTTATTTACAATAATTGTAGAGAAGAGCCTAACGATGGTGAGATTCTTATTTATTGGAATTGGTGCACAAAATCTCATTTCAATCGATGTTCTTGGTGTTACTTTCAATATTTATTATGTCGAACTATAATGACGGAGTAATTACAAACACCAATTTAGCATGGGTGACAAGAAATTTTGCGACAGTTTGTTGAATATTTTATAAATATAAGCTGTATCAATAATTCATTGAAGTATGCGCATTGTTTTTTATGATTTCGTTGAAAATTGACACTGACCCAGTTATCCCAAACCCTTCCTATGTCGGAATTATTTTGTTTCCTTGAGAGTTCGAGATAGCCGGGTTCTACTGCATTTGTTTATAGGTGAGCATGCCTCTGATGGCTCTGAAAGAAAAGAAAAGCGATTCCAGGTAAATAGCCATTTTACATTTGTTGGGAACATTGTATAATTTCGGTGTTTTTATGTACAAGATTTTCGATGCAAGTCATACATGCACATAGCTTCAATACATATAATTCTCGCAACGGCTTTGTAATTGGTGTGGCCTTGAACTAGAAATACAAATTTAGTAGACATTTTTCTCAACTGATTTTACAGATATTCAACAGTGGTGGATTAAACCAAAAGTTGCCAAACCTTCAGTAATAGATATATAAAAAAGGAAGATCCAACAAATAACTGGGGCATTTGTTTGACATGCTGCAGGTGAGAAGCATGCACAAACCAAAAAAGTTTTAACATTTATATACACTAAAATCACAGATTGATTACAATATTTGTGGATTTGATATTTAATTGCAGTCATCTTTTTGTCCCTTATTTTTCTTAGTGCTGGGGAATCTCCAGATATGTTTAAGCTTTGTAGACGAGACAAATCAACAAAAGCGAGGCATTCTGAGTGTAGACATTCAGGAAAGAAGTCGGTAGTCAGGCCATTCAACGACAAAGACGGAACTGTCTCAAAAGCACGAGAATATTCAATGGCATGGGATAATTCTACTCTTAAAGAAAAAGCAAACATGAAAGGAAGAAAGAACACAACAAAGTCAAAAGCGACAATTTTGAAAGAAACACCATCACCGAAAATTGTTGTACCTTCTATTTTTAATGCACTGAAGTTCGTGGAATCAACAGTCCCAAAGTCTCTGCCTGAAATTGAGCAATCGTCTACCTCAAATGACGACAATGAAACCTGTCGGGACATTTCACTTCATTTGAAGATTGATACGCTGATATCGGAATTTCAAGACTTCAAGGTTCATTCAAAGAACGGTAAGATGCCTCAACCACTGCCACTCCATTGGCAGCAGTTGATGGGAAATGTGCCAAGGACGTTTCTGAGGAATCTAAGCTATTGTTGAAATGGCCTGAAATCAAGAATCTTATTGACCTTGTCAATTCCTGCACTCGCATTCGATTTTTTGCTGGAGACGAAAAAAAAGCCGTCTTTTCAGTAATACGATGCGAGACATGTTATAAATTTCTATCTAGCAAAAGACCTAATAACAATCGTATATCAAACCCTGAAGGAAATGCCAAGAAAGGACTTGGAGGGTGAGTTATATGATACAAAGCGTATACACTACTTACAATTTGGGATGGGATTCCGAGAATTTTATAATATATTTTAGTTTTATGTAAACATATTTTGCAGAGAGTTTTTTCAGATTGTTATTTCTACCTACTAGATACTGTGGATCACTGGCAACAGGACTCGTGCTCGGTTGCCAAGAATTTTACAACCTAAAGAGCACAGTAAAAAGTCATATCACTCTTGCAGGAGGCCAGTTGCATTTCGAAGCACTACAGGTAAATGTTCCATTAGGAGGTACAGAATAAGGGAAGTGAATAAAACTGCTGTCTCGCTATATTTATATACAATATTATAGAGTTGAGGTTAAAACTAGTCTGGTTCGGAATAAGTTTACAGCTTTTCTTTTAATACAGTACGAGCATGAGCAGAGAAAAAGAAAAAGTCGGGCCCAAAGAGTGACTGAAAACTAAGTCAGCATAACTTTGACCATGGTCAAAATTCCGCACTTCATTTTGAAACGATGATCTCCGCTCATGCATATACTGGCTCTGATGTAGGGGAATTTGGCCATTGTCGTAAACAATTCGTTGATATATTGGAATGTACTAATGCATGGATCGATGGAGAAACAGCAAAATTTCTGGCCACTCCACTCCTTTCAACAAGGTTGCTGCCACATTTTTATATTACAAGTGACATCACATCGTATTGCCAACCATGCAATTATGATGTGCTTGATGATCGAAGGAAAACGTCGTGCTATTTCTGTGAATGCCCCGAAGTTTATTGTGATGCCAATTCTGGCACTGAGGGAGATGTTTCGGGAGCCGAAATAAAGGAACAAGCCGAGGGTCTGTATCGCGAACTTCAAAATACCAGGGGACAGCTTGCGATGGTGCATATCAAGCTGTTTACTTTGAGTCTACATTAAAAGAGCTATGTGGCCAAGAGATGGCTGGTGAGTTTTTTACAGTTTTGTGAGACCCTCCACATTATGTTGATATCGCCCTCAAAGATGTGTTTGAAGGCAAGAAAGGTTCGTCGAAAGAGTAGTTAAACGATCAAGCATTATTCACCTAATGTTCCAGCGAGGGAAGATGCTGAGTCATGCCAAAGAAATGGCAAAAAGTGATGATGACCTGTTGTTAAGACTGACAAGCCGTTCATGCAAGATTTTCAGCCTCGCAGTATGTGGAATTTCTGAAACTGATCGATAGTCTCCCCCTATACATAAAAACGTTCCGAGAATTCAAGTATAAAGAGGTTAGTTTCCATAATCCTATATTTCATTCTCCTTAAATAACTCTTATATTTAAAGTTTTAAACCTACTATTATCTGGCAAATAACTATATCCGGTTAAGTCACGCTAATGGCCACTGCCATATAATTAAAAACATTTCATTTAAAAAAATATTTCAGGTTAAGGAGTACCAAGTTGCTGGAATAGACTTCCTCCTCGATCTTTGCAGCATATGCGACATTTTAAAGCCATATATTGAGCTTATCAGTAGCTCTGCAAGGCTTGAGTGTCCCCTGCGAGGTATTAAAGTGGCCCAAAACTGATACCATAACCACACCCACTTTATAGTAGATTATATATACGTTGTAGTGATTTATAAGTTTATAGTAATTACAGTTTACTTATTAGTATTAGGGTTATTTTTGAGGTTTCCTGTACTTAAACATGGGTTTGCGAAACGAAACAACAATTTGCCTAACGAGGTGGATAATAATAACCGACCCCAAAACAACAAAGATCCTAACCCCCGCCAAACGAGTTTTCTAACCGGGTTAGAAACCCTAACCTAAATAGAAAACTCGTTTGGTGGCAGGTTAGGATCTTTGTTGTTTTGGGGTTGGTTATTATTATCCACCTTGTTAGGCAATTTGTTGTTTCGTTTTGCAAACCTGTTTTAGTACAGGAAACCTCAAAAATAACCCTAATACTGATAATACTAATATACAACATATATTGATGACTTGGTGTAATCTTCTATAAAGTGGATGTGGTCCGTGGTTAGTTTGCATGGTTAGGGTATCAGTTTTGAGCCACTTTAATACCCCCCCCCCCTGCTGGAAAATTGGTCTTTGGTGGGATCGACTCAACAAACACATGAAGTAGATACAGGATCATTTTTCGTTAAACAATGTTTCATCACATCTGTCAATGTTAAAGTGCATATACGAGAATTTAATTTTTTTCTAAAAATCAGCCGTATCGAGACGATTCTAACGATATATAATATACCTTAAACGGATAAAACCTTCTCGAGATATGTTGCATCAAACATAGCAAAAATATTGTTTTTACAAAACATGGCCGGGAGAAGAGTCTGAGTCCGAATAACGCTCATTACGTCAAATCGGGAACAAGCTTGTAAGTAGTTTGAAGAGACAGGCTGCAGCGATTTATCGATTACTCTGTATTTTGTGACAATGTCTAGATCTGGATCTTACTCAGACGAAAGTTCAACACCACTAGGTAGAGGAATGAGAATCTGCTTCACTAGATGCAGCTTCCCAGTGGAGAAGCTGGCCATAGCAACTGGTCATGCTATGCTAATTTATAAGCAAAGTTCTGAATATGTAAAACATTTTGAAATTTGCATAGCATGACCAGTTGCTATGGCCAGCTTCGCCACTGCAGCTTCCCCTTTAAGCTTCCCCTTGTCAGGAAGACAAAGACAGCCGGAGAGACGGTGCGGTTGTCCTACCATATGACGATGAACAATTGTTGATGAAGAATGGGTTCGGACATACGAAGAAGAGAGAGAGAGAAGATTCGCGTTGAGGCTCTTCAAGAACGATTACACGGCGGCGTTCCTAAGTAACAAGAAAAATCTCATTGCGTCGACACGCGACACCAAAATGACGACTGACAAATCTTGCACGATTACTATTATCGGTTGAATATTGTCTCAGTGCAAATGAAACTCCAGAACGAGTGCGAAACTCAGTGCTGTCTGGAGATTGAGAGGTGCGTGAAAGCATTGAGTTCTGATGACGACCTACAAGATGTCGAAACGCCATCATAACAGCAAAATTCTACTTACTGTGTACGCATCTTCCGAACCACTTTGGCGATACCTTCGACGATCTTTATTTACGACTTTATTTATATACCTCGAAGCTGATAATCTTAAAGCCTATTTATTCACGTGAAATCCAGAATGATGTGTAACACATGGTGTACCATGATGGTACACATCAACTATTAGTACAGTAAATATCACTTGCAGGGTCATGTATCTTTTGGGCTAATTCCTCCTAAACTAAAATAATATATTGTCCCTCCTCAGTAGTCAATAATTTCTCCACCAACTTTTCATAATTGCATAGGAACAGCAGCTTAGCTTTTTATTTATTTATTTCAATCTAGTGACACAACATTTAAACTTTTTGAGGTTTGTACGATCAATATCATATAGAGAATTTTTTCTCTCAGCTTGTCGATGGTACCATGGATGGTAAATAGACTATTTACTATCCATGATGGTACATTGGGAAGGCTGATAATAATATTATAACCATCTGTGTATCAGTCAATTCGAACAAAATTTAAAACAAGTGGGGATGAATTTACAGGCTTTGAGGAAGATACAGACTGGTATAACACAATTTATAACAAATTTATATTGATTGCCTTGGCCAATCTAAAACATTCTTATGACCCTTCATGCATGGGGTGGTGATATATGGTAGTGTGGCTTGGTTCTTTGGCTTTGTGTTGTTTCCTCAACTTGAGATACTACAAAATAACACAACTTGTTAAAAACTTGTTAAAATACTTTAGTAATCCTCAAAATCATTATTCCATAAAGACAATTTGTTCATGTTATTATGTAATTAATTCTGTTTCCAATTGCATTGGCTCATGATGCTCATCAAACTTCAAACAAACATAATTTGGAAATTACAAAAAAATAGATAAATATAGTAAGCACATGAGTTGTCGTCAGTTTCAACATATTCGTGTATTAAAACTGTATATGGAAAAGTGGCTTTAATAGCAGATGTATTTAATTACCAAGTCAGTCAGTGCCTGTAACTGGAGGACTTGCAGGTGACAAGATGTTCAATGACAATATTTCCTTGGTCTGTTATAAAGTTATAGTAAATAGTTATTTATAGTGGCTTATTGTTTGTGATAAAAATGATTTAAAATATGTTCTCACCTTGCGTCGTATCGCTGTTGCCGCTAGCCATGAAAGTTCTTCGCGATCATCTGCGATAACTACGGATATTTATAGGAGGTTATTCCAATTTCATCTCTCTTTAGCCACGGAATGTAGGCCTTCGTTCGTCTTGGCAAACCAAGTTTTCTAACATAATCGTCTGGATTGAAGTATTTAGAGCCGCAACTTCAATGACCTGAACTGGCTGAAGGCTCCTATTTTGCGCGCTTACGCTTAACAAAATCTATCCAACGTTGCCATATTTCTATTGCCTCCGGTCTCAAATCACCAGAATAAGGTATCTTATGCAGTATTATACCATTCTCAGGGACTGTCTTGTTGGAACATTCGTATACAACGCATCACTAAAGCATTTTGTCCGCAGTTGGATCGGTAAAACCAAGTAAACAACTGTAGTCGTCTTACAGCTCGTTCCCGATTTGACGTAATCAGCGTTATTCGGACTCAGACTCTTTTCTCCCGGCCATGTTTTGAAAAACTCATGTTTGGAACAAGATATCTTGAGAAGTTTTTATCCGTTTAAGATATGTTATATATCGTTAGATACGGCCGATTTTTAGAAAAAAATTGAAAATTCTCGTATATGCACTTTAAAGGAGCATTCCAAAGATATCACTGCCAGTATTTTCAAGAAAACATCACTTGTACAAGGCAGGCTCGGACTGGCTATTGTGCCATCGTGCCATAGAACAATGGTTGTCTATTGTTCTAACACGGCTAGCCATTGTTCTCTGGCACGATGGCACAATAGCCAGTCCGAGCCTGGTACAAGGATGGTTGATTACTTCATCTGAAGTAAAGCAAGTCGGCGCTAACATGGAAACAGTCGATAATTGGGAAATGCGGGATCCACCTGATGTTGAAGAAGACGTCAAAGTATTCATGAATGATCTCCTATCATCCTTTGAGATATGCGTAGCCAGTTCGTCCAAACCGCTTGTGGAGATCCTTAAATGTTTAGATTTAGACAGCATTATTAAACTTCTCTGTGGTGAAAGGCTCAAAAATGGAAAAGTCAAACTGGGGCTTGGGAGGGAGCACTCGAAAAGTACGGGGTGGAGAATTTTAATAAGTTCTTCACATGTCTGCAGTCAGCCACACATAAAGCGCCTTAGTGAAGCTGAAGGCAATGAAGAATCATTTTTCAACCCAGCCGTGGCAAATATTGTCTACCATAAGTTCAAACACGGACTAAGACTTACAGTATTGTGGAAAGAATGTAGTGAGCATTTATCGTTATGGTTCAACTAGCCTCCTACACTGGAGATGTGCTGTTTAGATAAGCTTGAAATTTCAAGCAGTGATGATGCATGCAGTGAATCATGCATTTTCCTTTACAAATCTGTATGCTGTAACCGTGAGGAACATCAAAAAGCCTTTTTGTGCATCTTTGAATGAAGACGAGGTTTACAAACGTATCTTCACCGACAGGTTCCTTTATGAAGCTATTGGCTTGGAGGGCTGTATTTGCGTGGACATTGCTCTTGTGAAAGTAGGAACAGAAGCAGTGGTGGAATCCATATTACAGCGTCAGTCATCATGAACTCAAATAAGATGCCTGGTGGTCAAAACAACAAAACCTTGGCTCTGAGGTAAGATTCATACTGTTCGTTTACCTCATTTTACGTTTGCCCTAAGTAATTTTAAAAGTATACCAAGCCTATAAAATTTGAAGTTTATTCAAACTCACCGAATACAATTATAAACTGCGTCTGTATTTTGCAAATTCCTGTTACTAATGTATCATTATTAATGTCAACATTAATACATTATAAAGATTGACTAATTTAATTTTCCTCTTTAGAACGAAGATTGACTGGAGTTTACCACCCTGTCAAAATGCAGATCGTGCAGTAAAAGAAATTGCAAACACTTATTTGGAAGGAGACAAAGACTGCAAACTTCCAAAGCATGCAGCACCAATTTTGGGTGATCGCGCCAAATTTAAAAGAGAAGGCAAAGTCATGAAGCGTCACCGGCAAGAAGACGCAAGGCTGAACTATCTGTTATAAGTTTTACAACCATTTCTTGACAGACTGACAGTTAACATATTTTATATTACGGTTCGTATTTTGTTTTACTCCGTCTTTATAAAAGCATTTGCATGCCCAGAATATGCCAATTCGTAATCCCAACTGCACATCAGATTGACGCGTTCTGTCCTTCTGCGTCGTAATAACATCGTAATACACAGTATTCATATGAATTTTTATTTACATTTCTAATATTTATTATGAACTGGCTGATTAAGTAGCATCTACTAAGACTTACAAGTTAGGAAATGCGTATTAAAAACATATAAATGTTCTTGTCTTCTTGATAGCTTGTGAAAAACTGAAAATGTATTGTGTTTGACCTTCGGTCCTTGGCGCCTTGGCGTATCGCGAGTGTTTAGCGGCGCAGTATTTTGGACATGAAATTACTGGCGTAAAATCTATGGTGTACAGAAAACGAACTTTCCCGTATGGTACAACATGACTTCATTTAAGTTGGAAGCATTGCATCTCGTTTTCTCCAAGATCACAAAAGTCTTAACTTTCTTCTGTTGTGTGTTGACAAGTTGTTTTGCTCATCGTCCTCTTCAAAATCTTGCAAGTTAACATTTTCGACATCGTACGTATTTCCAGAGCATGTAGATATTTCTACTCGCGCCATCTGTATCGGGCTCGTATTCGTTCCCTGGTTGAAACCCAGAGAAATCAAGTTCCACACATTTGTTTTCTTCGACTAGCTTTTCCTGATGAAGTAACGGATATAACGTCAAATTCAAATTCAAAAACCGTTTTTTTCCTCTTTCGGCATTTTTTCGAGTACAAATACCACCATCGAACCTAGACTATTTTAAATATTGCGCCTCCATAAATGTTGACAGTGGATATGTGTGGGGGTAGTAAAGGGGATCTTTTACCCCAGTATACATACTGGCATGGCCAATGATTTCGTCAGTATATATACTGATGATTTTGTACACATTCAATACACATTGGGTGGGTTTCCCAGTTGATTTGGACTCTCAGTCCAAATCACTATCTAAATCACTAAAGTATGGACCACAGGGTCCACATTCCCTAGTAAATTATGGATTCTCTTCGGTGGATTTGTGGCCCCCTCCAAAATAGAACATATTCATTGTAAATACACAAACTTAATTGATGTTAATTATAGTCATTTAAAATTTTGTGTCAGTGGTGATAATATTGCTGGCCCATTCGCTCATGATGATTCACCAATTATAGGTCAAATCAGCTTTTTTGTTCCAATTTGATATCCAATGCTGTTTTTCTTGATATTATCCAATCCAATATTTGTTTGAACATCTGGCCAAATTTACTAGGATTTGTACCAGGGAGTCCAAAACGGCTAGGAGAGTTGGGTGTCCAAATCCACTGTGACACCGCCTTTGACTTCTTAAAGTTATTTTTTAGCTGCCTGGTTAACATACAGTATGTAAACTTTAAATCTTAAATTTATCTGTAAGTATCAAATTTCTGATTTTACATGTATCAAATTTCCCGATGGTGATAGATTATGTATTGTCATGTGCAAATGCATTTGTTCAGCAACAGCTATCTCAGTTACTTTAGACATAAAGTAAAGGTTGTTGATTGGACGATTATTGTTAAAGACGAGATCAAGGTTATCTTTTTTCATAGAGGGAAGTACCAGAGCCTGATCTTTCCATTCTTCAGGAAATGAACCCATCTAAACAGTCTTTTACTAACGAAGTTGGTAATGGGTCGTGTGAACATAACTTAGGGGCTGTTTATATGAGCCGGGCCAGCCCGCTTACCGGGATAGCCCGGTAAGCGGGATGGTTTTGAGGTTCGCGTTTACATGAAGAAATTCATCCCGCTTACCGGGCTGATTAAACGGAAGTAAACTGATTTCGCGCAAAAATTCGAAATAAGCTAAATGGCGCCTTCGAAAGAAGATAAAGTCCTGCCAGTGATAATTACAAGCCTTACAGTCCTTATCAGCATTATAGGACTGATATTACAACTCCATGGGCTAATTTTGCTATACAACATACATAAGAGGAGACAGGAAGACGCAATTCGTAGTTTTATGTTGCGAAAACGAAGCTATTTTCTTCGAAAGCTGAAGAGAAATAAACAGAGGTACTTGGCCCGGAAAAAGCGCTCATGTTGGTTTAAACCTGGGCGTACTGATTTATGGTGGGAAAACATATTAACAGGAGTTGCAGCTGAAGATGTCTGGAAGAAGAACTTTCGTATGTCAAGGGCAGCTTTCACACAACTACTGACAGAATTGAGAGCCTACATATCACCCCACCCTGGTTCACCAAATAACAGAAGTTTGAGTCCAGAAAAAAAATTAGCAATCACTCTATATTACTTAAAAGATACAGGCTCCCTTGGCATGACTGCTAACAGCTTTGGTGTGGCTGTCTGCACTGTCTCTACTGTTATACATGAAGTTTGTAAAGCTATTTCAAAATACCTTGGCCCAAAATATCTCCATCTTCCAAAGGACCAGGACAGTTTGAGAAAAAAAGTGGCTGAATTTGAGGCCAAATTTGGAATGACAAGCCATAGGTTGTATTGATGGTACACACATACCGATCCGATGCCCCGTAGAAAATTCACAGGATTATTTCAGCTACAAACAATATTATTCTCTGAATGTTCAAGCTGTGTGTGACTATAAAGGGTTATTGATGGATGTTGATTGTGGCCAGGAAGTGTGCACGATGCTAAAGTTTTTGCCAATTCATCTATTAACCATAAATTAAGAAACAATTTACTACCAAGTGCATTTCAAGTTCCTATTCAAGGTGGAGAAAAAATACCCAATTACCTCATTGGTGACCCAGCTTATCCCCTTATCCCCTTTTGCATGAAGGAATATGAGTCTTGTTCCAATAATCAACAGGTAATTTTCAACAATATGCTCAGATCAGCCAGGAACCCCATTGAGTGTGGCATTTGGACGCCTGAAAGCAAGATGGTCTATTCTAACTAGAAAAATTGATTTAAAACTTGAATCAATCCCAACAGTGGTATATGCATGCTTTGTACTGCACAACTTTTGTGAAAATACCAATTCTTATATTGACAAAAATCTGGTGACATTTCAAATGAACCTTATTAAGAATAATGAAGACAAATTTAAGAATGTCCCAGATCCAATTTATTCATGTGATGGAGGTGAGGGAGCTGTTGTGAGAAGAGCCCTAACAGAATTAATTGTTCAGAACATCTAAAGACTACACATGAACAGAACTGAAAAGCAACAATGGATATAATGTAAAATATGTAGCTATGTAGATATACATATAGTTTCACATATTTTGTAACAAATATTTAAGATATTTAACAATTCATATTGATAAATGAACAATGATAACTATAAACATGAAATGGAACAACGTATAATTTATGTCAAATATGTAGCTACAGCATGCAGAAATGTTTTACAGCAATACTCACAGTTTAACATTCATTTGTAACAAATAATTTTAACAGTTTGTAACTTTAACAGTTCACATGATTTATGATGGATATAACATGTTTTAATTGTTTTGGTATTCCTGTTGAAGATGCTGTTGATTCAACATGTGGTTATATACCGGTAAGCCTTGCATATTTGCAGGTGACAAATTATGGTGCTGTTGATAAAAAAGATTCTGATTTACAGGTGGTACAGGTAACTGGGATTGATGCATTAGTGCACTAGACAGCATTTCGATTGACCGACAAATACCAGTCCCAAGATCTGTCATTGATGTGCCAATATCTTTAACACTTTGAGAAAAACTGACAGTGGATTCACGCATAGCTTCTGCTAAATCCTTTCTGAATTGGGAATCTTCTTTTGCTTCCTTTATCAGCAACTGATCACGCTGGGCAGCAGATAGATTTCGTTCTAAATGTTTACGTTTGTTGTCTATCAACTGAGGTACACAGTTTCCTTTTCGTTTGTTGGTGGCAATTGATTCCCGTCCATTATCATCCTCATCATTATTTTCTTGATCCTCGTCCTCATCCAATACACTTGCTAATACCTCAGCTGCATCAGGATTCTCACTATCATTATTTTGGATAAAATGAGAAGGACAACCGACACTTTCATCATTATCAGCATCACTGTCAGACAGCACAAAATCGTCTCCACTAACACCATAAGAAAGAGGCTGGGTATTGGCAGATCCACCCCATAATGAAATCAATTTCTCGTAAAACTCGTACACAATCTTACCACTGCCACTCCTACGACCAGAGACAACAGCTTTGGCGAAGTTTTGTCTTATCTCTTTGACTTTTTCCATTATACGTTTTGTTCCTCTTGTTATCAACTCTTTATATTTTTTCTGCTGAAACTTAGCTTTGGCTTTCTCTTCTTTTGAAAGCTCCTTGAAGTCATCTGGCAAATGAGTTGGTGCAACTGGTCCAAATAATGACTCGGTTTCCTCATAAATAGCGGCCATGGATAAACGTAGCTCTTTATATTGTATTGGCTTATCAGCGTCGAAATCCAAATTTTTGTACGCCATTGAACATTTATACTCCGTCAAGCAGTCGATCAAGTTCTCGATCATCTCAGCTTCCCATCGGAAGTTTTTTCTTTGTGACTTCTGCGCCTCTTTCTTCTTTTTTGTCGTTTCTGTAGCAGTGTTGGCCACTTGCAATTCAACTAATTCCGCCATCTTGAAGAAAACAAGCATGCCGTGACGCATGCGCACTAAAAAAAACCATCCCGGCAAGCGGGCCAGCCCGCTGACGAGTGTTTACATGGGAAAATTCTCATCCCGCCTAGCGAGATCTCGCCAAATTCAAGTGAGATCCCGCCTACCGGGCTAGCCCGCTTGTCCATATAAACGAATAGAAATAATCAAGAGGAAAATAACTATACAGTGAGATCTCGCTTACCGGGCTATCCCGCTTACCGGGCCAGCCCGCTTCCCATATAAACAGCCCCTTAGGAGGTATTCATCACAATTTCTTCACACTCTGTTCACTAATGATAATTTGTAAATTGATAACCAAAATTTTCGCTGTATTACCATTGCGTTGAACAGGAATGGTATCCAAGGGATTAATGGTTTCGTTATTTACTATCTCTAGGTTAGCACGACTATCAACATTTTCAAAAATAAATATCTTAGCAGTTAGCGGGGATGCAGTCAATGGGATTCAATGCCGTGGAACTTTCCAAGCAAACTTTAACTAGAATACCCGTCCACTTTCCAAACCGTGTTTAAAGGCAGAAATACAAACCAAGATGCTCTAAAATGTCTTTAATAATAATGTCGAAGGATTATTGTGTGTAGTTGTTGATTGTTATCAAATTAAATGGGGTTTTAAAATAGAGCGAAGCAATTGTATATGATGAACTTTCCGTAATTTGACCCTTTTACTAACTGTCAACAGATACAAATAGCGAAAGTGGACAGGTATTCTACAATTCAGCGTCAACGAGAATGGATTGCCGTGTTTGATAAAATCAGCAGTCATAAATGTATCCTGCACCAACAAGAGACACAGTACATAAAATTAATACACATATTGCCATTAAATTTCAGGAAGATAAAAAGTAAGAAAGGAAAGAAAAACGAGGCGTTCAGAAGCGCTTTTGGTGAACAAACAGTTGATGGTAATAATTGCTTATATATTGCGGTGCCAGGAGAGTGGCTGCTTGTGCATGTCTTCTTTATCCACTGGGTCTTGTGAAGGGTTTGCATCTAGACGGGTTTTAATGAAATTGTACAATTCATGGGCATTCCGTATTTTTCGCGCACGGTTTACAAACCTGTTCAGAATGTGAAGATTAATTGCACAATCTACAGAAATCGCTGGCACTTGCAACGTTTTGTTTTCTTCCGTTACTGGCCTTGTTTGGGCTTTGCATTTGTTGCAAGCAAAAGTGAGTTTGACAGATTCACAAGTGAACTTTTACTATAATTGTTACGAAGCCGTGCAAGTGCTCATATTATAAAACAGTCATACGATTGGTTGTTTTTAATTAGATTAGGATAATTATCGTTGGGGGCATAATGTAAATACCACTAGTTTTGCAGCAGGCGGTTTTTCCCTCTCCCTTCGCCCGCATTCAGCCCTGCAGCCCACTTGCTCGACCCCAACGCTTAACCCCCAAAAATCGCCAGCTACACAGGCTAATTCTTTCACTGCCAAAGTTCTCCGCTTGACGGGTAAAATCATGCCCCAACGCTTACCTGACCCCAACCCCCAAAAATCGCCGGCTACACACGCTAATTCTTTCACTGCCAAAGTTCTCCGCTTGACGGGTAAAATCATGCCCTGGGAACCATCAACACTTCATAATTGGTTTTCTAGTTTTATTGTATAAAATAAGTAGATAACAAGTGGTTCCATTGCATCTTTTTTGTTCTTGCCACGTTGACGTCATATGTGCATGTATAACTGAACAGACAATGACAAAGTGGAATCTATAGTTGTTACATAATATCTAAAAATAACTGCAAAATTGTAACCAGCTGAAGAAACTTTAAAATATTATGTTAGTACTAATTTATACTTATGAGAAGCAGGCATGCTTTTACTGTGGAGAATTATCCAAAAAATATCCCATCACTTTTACTGTGGAGAATTATCCAAAAAATATCCCATCACTATTACAGAAAGCATGCTGGCGAGAAAGAAGTGACTGCTGCCCTCTCTTTGAAGACTGGATCAGCCGAGAGGAAGAAGCAATTAGAAAAATTAAGACTGCAGGGTAACTACCATCACAATATGACCGTACTGGAAACTTGGTGAAGGAGAGCTGATCATTGTGCGGCGGCCTTCATCTGGAAAAACATGCAGCGCAGATGACTTTTTGCCATGCCCTTTTTGTGTTGGATTCATTCAGCAATAGGAGTTATGGAAACATACTGCATCCTGCCCGTTTAAACCAAAAAATGATCTGCCAAAAAAACAAAAGAAAATACAGGCAAACTCAAAGTTAATGATCATGGTAGCAATAACAAATGACAGCAACAGCATGATCAACCAAGTCATGAGGACTGACAAACCATCCTTGGTAGCAAGGAACGACGCGAAGGATGGGACAAAAAACGTGCAAGATATGTCTCAAAATTAGAGAACTTGCTCGTTTGGTGATACAGCTAAGAAAATCAGATGAAAATCTAAACACCCAAATATTCGACTTCATCAAACCCTAACAAATTTGATGTTGTTATTGAAGCTGTCAAAACCCTTTGTAAATTTGAAACCAAAGATGGCCAGCAAGATGTGTAAACACCATTGCTTGCATTAATGATTGGCCATTCACTAAAAAATGTGTGAATGTGATTCGTGGACAAGCTTTGCGGTCAAAGGACAAAGACGCCGACGAAGATGCGGATAACTTCAAAAAGTTTCTAGATAATGGAGTTCCCACATTTCACACCACTTCGTTGCCACACTCAGCATGCAGAAGGTCGACATGTTGCTGCTCACAGAGGATCTTGACAAACTTTGAAAGTACATTGTTACAAAGATTAGCGAGAATGCGAAACCATGCATAACCAGCTTCAATTGGAGCCTGTTGGCCCAATCGACCTTGATAAGGCTGGTTATGTTTAATAAACGAAGAGGCGTCAAAGCTAACTGTCAAAAGGTTATTCCGAGAGGCCGGATTGGAGTAATGCCAACAGCTACGAAATAATAGAATCCCTAACCAGTTTGAGAAAGAGCTGTCAAAACGGTAGGTAACAACGGACATTAAGGCACCGTCCACACATGTTAATTTGTTTTTGCCTTCCCTTCACACGTAAATGCCGAGTCAGCGTTTCCGAAGTTATCATCAAGAGTAGCACTCCCCTAAAAATACATTTTACTTTTACAGATAACCTCATTATATACTGCTGCAATGACTTTGAAAATAGATGGTGTTGTTTTTTTGGTTTATTTTTCACTATGATAGACTTGTTTGGATTAGGCATATTATTATTATAGCTTGATATTCTCACTATTTTCATTCCCTTCAGACTAGATATGGTTCCGGTTATTTTGACGAAAGCATTGACCTCCTTAACCAAACAAGAGCAATGGTTGGCATACCGGACGGGAATCCGTACATCTTTGTGAGAGCAAGCAGGCAGTCCCTAGGTCACATGCGAGCTTGGGACTGTATGAGAAAGTTTGCTCAAGAATGCGAGCAGCCACTTTCCAATCCTGATGATGTGACGAGCACAAAACTTCAAAAATACATAGCTAAATTTTCGCAAGTGCTCTCACTGAATGAGATGGAGATGGTTGGCTCGCCAGGCACCTAAGGCATGACATTGCTATGCACAGAGAATTTTACAGGATTTTACAGGCTACACGAGTCCACGATAGAGATTGCAAATGTAAGTAACTGTTGCTTGCTGTTGACAAAGGCAAAACAAGCAAGTGGGCAGGCAAGAGTTTGCCCGAAATCAACATCGATGGCAAGTGTTATATACAAGGAAAGGACACACATACACGCAAACATGTTGGTAGATACTGCCTGTTTTGAACCGGTCTAGGGGCAATAACATTACACAAATTAAAGCAAGCTTTAAAGAGAAGCCTGTGGAGTACTTCGGGACAACACCTGATGTTGTGGTTTTCATTGTCGAATCCCACGGTTGCCTAAAGAAACTTACACTGACTGAACCAAGTAGAATATCCTATAGAATTTTTGGATTCTATGGAATATTCTATAGAATTAAAACTTCTATAGAATGTTCTTTAGAATTCTTATACATTCTATGAGATGTATTCCCTAGTAAAAATAATTTAATGGAGTATTCTATAGAATATGTCATGACGTTTATCTAAAATATTTCTGCCATTTAGATTTATTCAATTATAATATCCTTGGCTGAAACCTTTTAAAAATAAATTCATTAAGGTCATATGAAGTTATTTTTAGTATTGAGAAGTTCTCTGTTAAAATTACTCTTGCTCACTTTCACAAATTGAACACCAATCTTCAAGTATACAGCAATAGTATAAAAGCTAAATAATAATTAAACCAATGTTATACATGTAGGTATGTGAAAAAAGTGTGTATATCTTCCATATAACTTAATTTTAATAGTACAGGCATTTCTATGGTAATAGTGTGAAAGAGAGAAATATAATTAGAGACTGGCATACAACATTGCTACTGTAACCATGCACGAACGCCAATTCTTACTGCATTTGATTTACAACAGGTCAATGATCAGGGATATAATGTCCAAGACCAACCTTGTGGTCATGATCGATGACCCACTCCTAATGGCAAACATGAGTGAGTTTTTGCTTCAAATTGAAAGTGGGCTCAACATGGGATCAAAGAAGACTGGTATGGTATGGCCACAAGGAAGTTTGCTGCTAACCTCCAATAGCAAAGTCATGCAAAGGTATGTTATTTTAATTTATAGTTATATTTATAGTTATGTATTAGTTAAATATTTGTAGTTATTTAAGTTATAGTTATATTTATAGTTATGTAATTTATAATAATAATGAAGAGAAAATGGTGTCATGCAATTATAACAAATGACAGACCCCACGAAAATGTATACATTCCAAAGTATATGTAACGTATGTGGTACTGTACTGTACTAGCTTTTCACAAAACAGTAATGAATGATTAATATAGCAATAAGTCCCTTTGAGATATCGGACAACACAATCATAATTTAACAAAATAATATCCAATTTGCAGAGCAAAGGTAGAGTACTTATGTTTGAATATCACAAAGAGAATTTCACCATACAAGATGAAAAGGGACTTACAAATGGCATTAAAGCAATAGCTAATGCACATACGGTATGTTTTTTCCTAAGGCAACATCAACTTAGTTTTGTGTTTTACATCTGTTTTTTCTCTGAAGTGAGCAATTAAAGCAGTGAAAAATATATGGTTGCACTCGATATTCGTAAACTAATAACTTTTAAATAATATTAGCTGTTAAATGTGTCACAAATAACGTATCTCACAATTTAGCGTGTCTCACAACTCAGCATAAACTTAAAATCTAAATGCAGTCCATTTCGTAGAAAAATTGTTTACAATTACAAAACGTTGAGTATAATATTCATAAAGATAAACATACAACTAATTAAAAAACAACTCTGTTCTAATAAATTTTGAAGCCCCTAAAACACAAAATTAAGTTGGATGAGTGTACATGTAAATAAACTATAGTATTATAGCATAACATAAGTGGTTATTGATATTACTGCCCTAAAACACATTAAATATAAGTAAGCCTCAAGTGCAATTCCTGGCATCAGTACTGTACATGTACAACTTGCATATTCCAATTACACTGAACATCGTATTCTTTTCTATATCAATATAATAGGGTTTCCTGCTTGCTTGGATGATAAAGATATCACATTTTTGGAAAACAAACTTCCAAAATGTGTTTGAGCAAATTCAACCAGCAATAAAGACAAACTGTACACATGCCGAATAGATGGCACAATGGAATTTCAGCTGTCATCGCTACAAATGCCATAGTATGTACAAAATCAGGCGAATTAAATTATTTCGAGGATATATATAAATATCAATTAGCACAAACTGTATAATAAATACCATTGTGAAAAACTTTGAAAATACTAATAACATTATGGTAAGAATGTTCCAGCTAATATTACTCAAATTGTTCCAGATGGGAATTGAGCTAATAACATTCTATCACTGGTGAGATGCTATAAAGGTTTAATACCATACCGTATTTACTCGATTGAGCGCCGCCCCCGATTGAGCGCCGCATTTGAGATCAAATTTTTTTAAAGAGCGCTGCCCCCCGAATGAGCGCCGCACTAATTATTTTCAAATGCGGCGCTTAATCGAAGCACCGTCAGAATCGTTGAAGACGCTAATATAAAACAACCACAAATCTTAAATCAACCTCGGAAATTAATTTTCTTGTATTACAATGCTTTTTAGTTCAAAGTGAGTGTACTTTAAAGCTCTTTTATTTAACTCTGTCTTCAGCATTTTGGCAAGGCGCAGGTCCGTCGTAAAGGCCGAGAACAAGGCCAATTTCTCTCTTCCCTCTTTCCAGTGACTTGTGCGACGAGTTTGTTTTCCGTGTTTGCTTCTAGAAAGTTCTTCATCAAGCGCGACAATTCTATCGGAACGTGACCAACAAGCGTCTTCTTTTCGTTCGCAACGTCCAGCTGTTTCGTAATGCGATATACGCCAACGGCGTTTACATCGTGTTCTTTCGCTTCAGCACACGTATCCTTGTTGCACTCTAGCTTTTCATCCATGACGGGAGTCCAAACACACTTATAAACATGATGTCCCCGGATAACGGTTTCATATTCTACTTTAAAGTTCATTTTGAACTGTACTGGCAAAGCCCTTGTCATTTTTTCTTGCTTTTGCTGGTGTCTAAGTCAGCTTGGCTGCTTTGTCCGCCTTGTTTGGCATGCTATATCCCATATCCGCATTAACACATTCACACCATATTAACCAATAAGAGAAAGCGGTTCTCAAGCCTAAAAACGCTTAAAATTGTGTCGATTTCTGTACCCCACATGCCGCAAGTTATTATAAACCTAAGGCTATCCACAGTGCCGCATGTCCTGTTGCGAAGTCGAGCATTTGTCGGAAATCTTGAAGTACCGGTATTTACAGTTTGTGGTAGAACACAAACGCAATGGAAGCTTTGAATAATGATGATATTTCTCACAAGGGGAAAAAAATTCACCGGAAGTACACGGAAATCGACCAGCTTCTCGTCATTTTGAAGTCGACGAACGGAGAATACGGGAATGGAGATCACAAAAGAGCGAAATCGTGCATCTCGTTGCGTCGAAGAAAGGAAAACAAAGAAGCAAATTGAGTGGAGGTGGCCGAAAACCGCTAAGCATGAAATTGGAAGAGACTTTGATCCAATGGATTGACATTAGGCGGGCTAGCGGTCTACGTGTTTCATGTAAACTTATTGTGAAGAAAGCTGAAATAACCAATCGCGGTATAAAAACGGGCAACAACGAGGATTTTGAAGAATTTAACGCTTCAAGAGGTTGGTTGACACGTTTCATGAAACGAAATGGCTTATCACTGAGACGAAAGACATCCGTTGCACAACAACATCCGGAAAGACTTGTAGCAAAATTCGTGGCGTACATAGTTCAAGTTAGGCGAATGCAAAAGAAACACAATTACAACCCTTCTGACATAATTGCAATGGACGAAACCCCAGTATGGTGCGATATGATTTCAGAAACTACAATCGATAAAACTGGCAAGAAGTCAATCACTCTAAAAACGACAGGCCATGAAAAAGCAAGAGTATCTGTCTGTCTAGCTGCCAAAGCTAGATATAGTGGTTTTCAAAGGGGCAAAACGAGAAGTTGCTGCTCTGAGTCAAGAGTTCAAACATACAGCAGTCGTTGCAACTTCAGACAACGCTTGGATGAACACTGAATTGACACAAGTTTGGATCAACTCTGTCCTTGGAGCATTCTCATTCAACCGTAGACTGTTAGCTTGGGACTCCTACCAATGCCATATCGAGGATTGCGCTAATAAGTCACTGAAAGCAAAGAAAGTCGATCGTGTAATTGTTGCAGGAGGTTGTACCAAGTACATTCAGGCGCCAGACGTGAGTTGGAACAAGCCATTTAAAGCCTCTTGTACTGAAAAGTACGACGAATGGCTAGGCACAATCGGAATACATGAAGAAACAGCAGCTGGGAACTTGAAAGCGCCCCCAAGAAGAACGATTTTACAATGGATTATCGACGCTTGGGCCGAGTTGCCAACGGATATTATCAAGAAATCCTTCACATGCTGTGCGTTAATGAACCTTCCCGTGATGCGTCACAGGACGATTCCATTCACTGCCTGAAAGAGGGACAGCCTTGTAGCACCGGACGAGAAATGCTTCGATCGCAGTTGGATATCCTGGATGAACCAGACACGAATCCCTTTCAATGCGACGAATTTACGTCTTCTGATGTCGAGGAGGCATATCCAACAATGGTTACGATGCAGCAGTTGGACTCGGATCATGAAGAGGACAGTGACATTGATATTTTGTAAACTTGTAAACAGTGTAAAAACTTTCCGCCGTCAAAATGGGGACATTTAGTGACAAAGACATTTAAAACTTGTTCATTTTATTGTTAAAAGTTCCTGTTATAATTCACAAATAAAATTTTTTTTTAAAGAGCGCCGCCCCCGATTGAGCGCCGCCCCCGATTGAGCGCCGCATCTGAAGCTCCGAAAATTTAAAGAGCGCCGCGGCGCTCAAACGAGTAAAGACGGTATGTGTTTGATTCCCAATCTGAGACTTTAATCTGAGTGATATTTTAGATAGAAGATATTTCATGTGTTAATTCAGTCATCTGAGCTAGCATCAAATATTTATCATTTGACAATATCGACAGCTTTATAATTACCAACAAAAAACTAATTCAAAAAGGAATTTTAATAAGAAATTACAAATCCTATAGGAATTAAGTTTTGTAAGGGGCAGTACCTGTAGCATCATTTACAGGTACTTTTCTATACTAATACACATAAAATATATACATGTACTGTACATACAGTAATTGTTGGTATACACATACATACTTACTACCTTTATGTATTGTAATTTTGGGTAACAACTGTTCCATATCACCACTTCTAGTTCCAAACATAAATTGGGCTAATACAAATGAAACAATCAGCAACATTAAAAAATGTTGAAAGTGAACAGGCAGACATCCTTGACAGAATGGAAATCAGCTTTATGGCAAAACTACAGCAATCACAAGGAAATGTAAGTACTGGATGCTTTTATTAAGAAATAGAAAATGGCAGTCTATTTTCAATATGTAAAGCAACCTGATGCAAACACAAGGATAGAGTTTAAGTTTACAGCTTGGATTTACATAAGTACATGCACTTTCTAATTCTCCCAAATTCTTTCGAATGATTGCATCATCTGTAATACGAAGTATCCATTTCCTTTTTCTAAGACCAGGAAATGTACAAAGACATAACTGTGTTAGAAAGCCTATTATTATGCAAACATGGTAACTGACCAATCACAGTGTGCATAAGACACAAATGTACAACCTACTTTATAATACCATAATTAATAGAACATATAATATACACACTGTACAACGAACAACGTCCCATTGTTGTTGCAGATTATGGAATGGCTCAATCGAGCTGTGACAGTGCCAAAAGATGGGGACTTCTGTGCAGCAGTAGGCATCAGATCAACTGCTTTGGAAAGCTTCTCACAAGTCAAAATGAAGGTACAGTATGTCTATGGATTTAAATGAAGTACAGGTACAGTACATGTAAAGTATAACAAGCTAAATGTACAGTGTATTGCTGTAGCATTATCAACATAGTTAAATGCTAAGTTTATACTGTTAAAGTATTAGTTACTGTTACTCATGTACAGTACATGTAGCTGTTAACAGCAATTTGTGAAGCCTGCCAGGATCTTTGAAGAACTATCCAAAATCGCCATTCATCATTGCTAATATTATGATTTTCCAAGCTACATGATAATTTCCATACTTATACTCACATATATGTAGGAAATTGTTTAACGATTAAGGCAACTCACTCACCGGAATGCCAGCAGTGCAATTGTTTGCCATATCAAAATATAATAATTATAGGACGAATAATTATTGAACGCTGATGACGTCACTAGGACAAAGCGCATAACTACAGTACTGTATTACAGTAGTAAATTAGCAACTATGCTATAAAAGTTTCAAACAGTAAGCGGGCGAGGGGTGTTGCGTATAACGTATTTCTAGTTTAGGCATTTAATGCGATGTATCGATACATATTCCAACACTCGAAATTTTTCTTCACCATAAATCCTTTCAACATGACATGGTTGTTTTATTGAAGATAAAATATTGTTCAGCGTACTGTACATTTGTAGGCAGAAATACAGATATTTTAAAGGTTGGTGCACTGCCAAAATAGTGTGTAACAGGTCTCAGACATTCAACGTTTCGAGCGAAAGCCCTTCGTCACTCAAGACAATCAAAGAGTTACTGTAATAAACGATAAAGTAGTGTCTAGTGAAGGCAGTGACTATTCGTACGGTAGCAGTAAGGCAGTAGTCTTTTATAATTCAACGAAATGCTAATCCTAATATAATTACCTAACCAAATTACCAACCCTAACCAAAAAACTATGCTGAAAAGGCATATTAAATGTATTAAAAATAATGTTTATCGAACTCGACCGGAAATCGCGGGTTGGGAACGAACGCCTTGTTTATCTCCTATCTTACAAATATATAGACACTTAAAAGTTAAAATAAAAGGGCCTTCGCTCAACACAGCCTCACAGTGTACTATCCTTGAATACTGAGAATACTAATTTATTTACCTGTATTCGTGTCCGAGCAAAGTATCCATAGGCATAGATGAATATTTCAAAATAAAACTTGCTTGTCCGTCATCACTACATTCCACAGTTTCGGCATGAATTCAGTGTTTACTTTGTTCAAAAGTCAAAACAAACATTACTACATCTGCTGATTTTGTTGCGGAATATGGCTTGTTGTGATGGTCAAGTATTGCAGTAATTATATCTTTTGTCCCTGTCGCTCTCCTTTTTCCCATAGTCTTTCGATCTTTTGCTCCTCGGTTTTGCTTTTGCCGCCTTCCTCTTCCGCTCCTTTTTGTTTTGCTTGTTGTTTATCCATAGCAATAAATTGTTTTCAAACTCACTATACACCTTGAATACCGTTTCAATTTTGCATTATTCAACAGGCCAAATTTCCGATGCCGCGCATTTGGACGGCGGTTGATGCATATAAATATACAAAACCCATCACTGTAGACCCAAGCGTTCCCTTTCAACTAATCATAATGCCTGTTAAATACAATGGCAACAGATCAATGCGGTCATGTTCCAGATCTGGTCGAATACGTTCTAAAACATAACGAATGTAGCCTTCGACATTCGGAATAGTTCTGCCAAACATTGTTCCACCATCCAACGTTTCTGTTTGTGACAACAACTTCGAATCGTAGGTTTGCTAGTAATCGTGCAAACGCTTTTTGTCAACATAAGTAAAGACAGAAAGGTTGAACGAATAAGTAAAGCTCTCCTTTGTAACTCAAGAAGCACAAAAACCTTCTTCGATCTCGTATCATTTTTTTGTAAATCATACACACATTTATCTGCCTCGACTGTCTGTGAGAATTTGGCGCCATGTCCAAGTAAAAACAATTAAATTCTACGTTTAACTCAGTCAGCCTCGTATTTACGTCGCATAACAGACGAAGTTAAATACAATCAAATAAGTCTGAATTAAATTCGTCTATAATGCGTCGTTTAGCGTGGACTGTTGTCACTTCGTATTTTAGGGGTGTTTATATGAACCCAGTAACCGGGGTGGCCTGCTTACTGAGATCATAGGGACGTGGGATGAAAATTTTCCCATATGAACACTTTGTCCCGCTTGCAGGGATGAAACGTTTTGTATGCGCATGTGAAAAGTGGTTGCTTACCAAATAGAATGCGGCGTTTGAGCAACTGGTCGAACAGTTGATTGATTTGTTACTGGAGTGTAAATCACAGATATCATATATAAGGGTATAGATTGACGGAGATAAATCCGTGCAGTATAAAGAGTTGCGATTGTTGATGGACAAGATTTACAACGAAGATGTTACTCTATTTGGCCCTGTTGGTGTTGCTCATGTTGCATGCCATGTCATCCCCAGGTTCCGACCGAGATTCATCCCAGTAGGCGGGATGAAAATTACCATATGAACACAGGAATATTTGGTCTCGCTTACCGGGCCAGCCCACTTACCGGGATAAGCTGAACGGTGTCCAGTCAAAACGTCCTCAAGTCAAAACGTCCTCGTGTCCGCTGGTCAAAACGTCCTCGTGTTCGCAAGTCAAAACGTCCTCGTGTGCGATGGTCAAAACGTCCTCGTGGTCAAAACGTCCTCGTGCTCAAAACCATAATGTTCATAAACCTTACCATATTTACTAAAGCTAATCGACTTGCACTAAAGCTAATCAAAATTAATGCATTTTTATTTTGATGACTTAGAGTTATCAAAATCCGATCGAATCCCGAAACGAGTCAAAATTGCATTTTCTATTAAAAAAGCAAATATATTCGCTCCTGATATAAACACTTTTAAAAATCCATAACAACAATACACCTTGACTCATCCGGTCTGCATGGCTTTCAAAATTGCCTTTGATGGACAGTTTTATTTGCTTTCAAAAGCTGAATAATAGCGCCGCGTTACCGAATCGTGTCAAAAAACTATGGGTTTGATGTTTTAGGGTTATTGTTAAAACAGAAACGCGGAAAAGCGCATGGATACCAATTTATATTTCGAAGAATTATTTATCAAAATCCGAATCCAAAAACTCGTCAAAATTTTTATTAAAATTATTTTGATAACGCTGTATTACTCAAAGCTGGCCAGTTGTTTAAGAATTTGGGCATTTGTGGTTTGTCTATTGTTGTCGTTAAGACAAAGCGATGTTTCGGTCTTCGGCTAATAAGCGATGAGTCATAGATACGAAAATAGTGCAAAACAGTCTTATAGTTATTGTAAAGGGGTCAAAGACCAAATCTCGAAAATGCGTCAAAATTCTATTTTAATGACTTCGAGTTATTGTCAAAGACCGAAACTCGTCAAAAGTACATGGGTTGCCAATTTTTATTTTGATGCCTAGAAACACTAAAGGCCAGACGCGAATCGGCCACGCGGCGCGATCTTTCAGTTTTCGACAGCAAATAAATTTGCTCCTGAAAAATCGCACCGCGTTGCCGAATCGCGTTCGGTGTGTCTGCAGGGACTTTAGAGTTATTTTCAAAATCCAAATTCCGATACGCGTCAAAAGAGCATGGTTTTTTATACCGATTTTTATTTTGATGATTTAGGGTTATTGTCAAAGACCGAAACGCATTAAAAGTGCATGGATTATCAATTTTTATTTCGATGACTTAGAGTTATTCTCAAAATACAAATCGCGAAACAAAATTTATATTTTGAAAAGGCGCTAGAGAGAAGAAATATTTTTAAATACTAGGTTCTCCGTAATAAAACGTTTTTAAAGATAAAAAAGAAGGGGTCTTTTGTTGTTGTCCAGACAAAGCGATGTTTCGGTCTTCGGTTTTGGAGAATAAGCGATGAGTCATAGACACGAAAATATTGCAAAACAGTCTAATAGTTATTGTCAATGACCAAATCTCGACGGCAAATAAATTTTCTACTGGTATAATCTTTTTTAAAATTTTATAACGACAAGGTGTACTGTCGGCTCATCTGGTCTACATGGTCATGGGATTCCAAAATTGCCTTTCATGGATAGTCTGTTTTATCTTCTTTGAAAAACTGAAAAATCGCGTCGCGGCGTAATAGACGAATCGCGTTCATGAGTGTGTCTACAGTTATTGTCAGAATATAATCCGAATCCCGAAAAGTGGCAAAATTAGTTTATTTTGATAATACGGTATGACTCAAAGGTGGGCGGTTATTTGTGGTTTTCAGTATTGTTGTAGTCAAGACAAAGCGATGTTTCGGTCTTCGGTTTTGGACAATAAGCGATGAGTCATATGCACGAAAATATTGCAAAACAATCTTATAAAAGCATGTCGGATTGGAAGATTTTCATTCATTCTGGACTCCAGGAAGTTGCGTTCACATCTATTGTAAAACACATACCTCTCAATATACCTCTCCATATACGTCTCAGACTCAGTATGTCTGAAGTTGAAGATGCGTGCATTCAGTGTGAAAACGTCGTCAGGCCACGCCAAGAGGGTCTTCAGTGCGATAGTTGTGGCAAGTGGCAGCACAGAACGTGCAACACTGGCATAACTCAACGGGAGTATAGACTAGCTGTTCAGACTGGAAGTATGATCGATTGGCAATGCAGAATCTGCACTGCAGGCAATACTGGCGAAGAGAATACAATGAGGACATTCGAGGACATCCAACAAGGTAGGATAAGTGTTTCTATAACTTTTATAATAAAGGTCATCTATCTATCTGTCTATCTGAATTGTCAACAGTTGATAAATAGGATGTCAGACAAAATAAATAGGATAAAAGTTAGCTATGCAACACATATTTATTACAAATATGATTATTATTCAGTAAAGATAATTTTTGAAGTAATAAAGCATTATGAATGAAAATTGATATTTTTAGGTGATAAACATCAAAAAACAACAAAGCGGGATGTTCCTTTACATATTCGTAATCTTTGGGTTCTACCAAAAAGAAATGTATAATATATCTAATGAAGCTGAAATTTTCAAACGACAAGATATATTACAATTTTTCTCATGAGAATCCAAAGATCACAAATATGTAAAACTGTTGCAATGTTTATATAATCCAGTAACCCAAAGGTATATTTGGGTTAGTAGCACAGAGGTTTCACCTATAAACTAGCAGTCAGTAAAAACTAATATTTACATTTTTTGTTCTCTATAGCCGGTCACCTACATAGTGACTTGGTTGACATTTTAGTCAGTTTGGCAGATGAATCTAATGAAGCAACATCAACCTCACTTGATGGTCTGCCTGCAGAGTTCGGTGCACCTATTGCAGAGAGTTCGCGGAATTCAGCGGAAGAAAGAGAAGTGCAGGATTCTGACGACCTTATCAGCCTTGGAAGTTTTATAGTTCCATCCCAAATCGAAGAATCCTCTATCACAGATGACACACCTAGAGTGTATGAAAATGACGAAGCACCGACAATGACAACGTACGAACTCATTGAAGACGGCTCACAGAAAGGAAAGGAGAAACTTGCAGATAGTGACGGCTATACATACACTGTCAAGACACGAAGACCCAATGGCAATAAGGTTTGGACATGCAGTGTTCGCAATAAGACCATGTGGTGCAAAGCCAGCGTTCAGCAGAAAGGAGACGGATTTACAAGGGGATCACAACCACACATACATCCCACTCAACTTGGAGCAGCAACCGCCACACGAATAACAACTGCTGTAAAGAAAATAGCTGCAGCAGAAATATTCACGTCAGCGGCAGAAATCGTAAATAAGGTAATAAGATCACACTATTTACACTTTTGAGTCTGTTTGAACCTGGCGGAGGTATGAATATCGCACTGTTGTTTTATTTGTGTAAATTATGTCATTTGAGTAGATGGAATCCCAAACTGTATACTGAATGGTCCCTCAATAATACTTTACTTTATTTTCTTTACATTACATTTCATAGGTAATGTTGGAAGAAGGTATCGCCACTTCAACCGAACCCTTGCAAGCGTTAAAGAATCCGGCGTATCTTGCAAGAGCTGCCAACCGTCACCGTCAAAAAAAGCGCCCTGATGAACCTTCAGATCTCGGTTTCGAATTATGTGAAGACCACCTACCAGATGGAAGGCGGCACATCATATTTGCTACAGAGAACATGATAAATCTGCTAAAAAAATCGAAGACATGGTACGTTGATGGAACATTTAAAATAGTCAAAGATCCCTTCACGCAGCTTCTGTCTATCCATTCATTCGTCCGAAGTGGTGAATGTACCAAACAAGTCCCGCTCGTATTCGTATTGATGTCTGGAAAACGGAAAAAGGACTACATAAAAGTGCTCAAAGCCATCAAACGCATGATAAGGAGCAGAAAACTTGAGAAGATTGTCATCGATTTCGAAAGCGCGATGTGGACGGCTATCCCGCACGTTTTCCCAGGTATACTGATTCGCGGATGTTCTTTCCATTGGTCGCAATGTATTTGGAGAAAAATACAAGATATCGGTCTCGCCCCAGCATACAAACATGACAATGCAACCCATAACCTGTGCAGGCAGTTCCTATCTCTTGCATACCTACCAGCAGAGCATATCCAACCTATGTTTGCAAGGTTAGCTACGAAAGCCACTACGCCAATGTTGACCGATCTAGCGATTTATATTCGTTTAAACTGGATCGACGGGTCACTTTGGAAACCGGAAACGTGGAGCGTCTTTGGTCAGGCCGTCCGAACCAACAACGACGTTGAGGGTTGGCATGGAATGCTCAACAGGCATGCAAAACGTGGGAACCTCTCGTTCTATCTGATGGTGCGACTACTCCATGAGCAGGCCCAACTTGTTGATATGCAAGTTCGTTTGGTCAGTGACAAAAAGCTAAAACGAAGGCAACGCAAGGAGTACCGCCAGGTGCAAGGACAGTTGTTCGCTGCATGGTCCTCATACATCGCTGGTGATGTGTCTGCAAAGCAGCTTCTATGCAGATGTGCACATCTCATCTGTCCAAATACGGACTGAACAAATACTGAACATTAAAATTGTTATACAGTATATATATGTTATAAAAAGTGCTGCGTAGACAGTGTTTTGAATATATAGCAAAGTGAAAAGGTGGTAAACTGCCAAGAATTTAGTGACGAGATACTGACGTTTCGAGCGGAGCCCTTCATCAGAGTAAGACCATGAATGAAGGGCTCCGTTCGAAACGTCAGTATCTCGTCTAAATTCTTGGCAGTTTACCACCTTTTCACTTTGCTATATATATATGTTATAGCCGAAATATTGAACATACAGTAGATATCTAACGTTTATATAGTAAAGATAAACCCGTGATAGAAAATTAGCCAATCAGATCGAAATAACTTAATAACAATTTCATGAGATTTGTTGAGATATTTCGGCAGTTCACCAACCTTACTATATTTCGATCTTTTAGTGTATTTCAGCACACTATTTTTATTTCGCTGCATGTATATAGATGTTGTAGATAACTAGTATCTCGTCACTGACAAATCATGATATTTTCCGATAGACACGTTCAAATATTATATAGTTACATTTTCAAATCTTACTTCTGCCAGTCTGGTTTTTGATCTCGCTAAATATACTGAAGCAAATTGTCGTTATGGATATTTTTGTAGATTGCTTGTCCTAGCTTGCTTCCAAATAGTATACAAATAATCTCGATTTCTTCTTCGGACAGCTTAGCAAATTTTGGTAACACGGCATCGTGCAGTTATCGCTATTGACAGTATTGTGCATGCTCAAAATTTTTTTTGCATTTTGCAGCAAGAAATTATTAATTTGAATTATAGATGATGGCAAAGTAATTTGATATAGTTGTATATATAGTCACAAAAATGTTGTTGTAATGGCCCATGCGTGTTGTGTATATTAATTAAAACAGTGTTGTATATATATATCAGTTTGATAGCATATTTACGTGTCTAGTCAATTATTAAATCTTGGTTTCTGCATGTATTTGACATGGTTATTAATATGTTCTGAACATTATTAGTCCTCTGGATAAGACTATGATTTTTAACCGAGGACGTTTTAACTTTTGATCTGAGGACGTTATGACTTTGATCCGAGGACGTTATGACCTGCGAATGTTTTGACCCGAGGACGTTTTGACTTTGACTGAGGACGTTTTGACTTGAGGACGTTTTGACTTGAGGACGTTCTGACTGGTAAGCATATGAACACCCCCAATTGAAACATTGTAATCGCCACCTAGCAACGTCTAGCATTGTGCCTGGAAACATAACGCAACTACAACTAATTACGCTACAATTGTTGCTGTTAAACGCTCAATCTGAATCTGCTGTACCATCAAACTTTGCAATATTAAAGGTGTCCAAGGTCTGATTCCAACGTTCCACTGCGCTCTCTTTAAGAATCATCGAATCTACAATACAGCTGCTGATGCTGTCCAAGAATCCGTCATCACAAAGGCCAAGTGTTTGATGAAGGTTAATATATGGTTGTGGCTGGCAGAATCCACCAATCGCCAAACAGCTGTTTTCTATTCTTCCCTCATCTTCGAGTGTCGGTTGCCTGTTTGCTAGCACTTCTTCCATGCAATGTTCAGCTGATCTTGGAATTGCCATCGTGAAAACGAAAAAACATCTGCCTTTCTCCGTTCCCCTCGCTTTGACGTTTCATGAGGTTCTTGTAGAAACTAGTCATCTCCACATCACAAATTAAGGCACGTCTTCAGATGCTCGAATAGGCCCTTTGACGCATAATCGTGCAGCAGAATCTTTTTGGCAGTGACTGATTGGGATCGTCGACCGCTACCTTGTAGGCTTGTGTCTTCCCAGTTCCAGGTTCACAAAGCATATAGTGAATATATTGCAGGATTCTTGGTGATGTTTATACACTTCCAACAAAAATCTGGGCCCATCAAACAAGAAGTTACTGTTAGTGCCCCGAGAAGCAAGAACTCCGGCTGGGTGTTTATTGCACCGGCCATGCCCTCGATCCACGACCGTGTTACCTCTGGAATTGCATTCCATGGGAATCAAACGCTCTGTGCCTCTATTTCTTTTATGCTAGAAATAGGCACATCTGGTTGAAATATTTTGTTTCTCCCTTTCTGCTGGTACATGCTTGGACAAAAAGCAGAGCAGTGAGCTAGAGCGAGCCTAAAACACACAATGACTTTTACCGTTCGGAAATACATTATACCATGGGTGTCATCAAACTGTGCGAACGTATCCAAAAATCTCATCGTCACCACGCCCAAAAACGTTTGCTGCCCTGCCCACAAACGTTATATATGTCATGTATCTTGTGGGGTGATTACATGGATCCAGTTAGCCTGTGTCTGATATAAATCCAGTTTGAGTAACTGTCATGGGTTAAAAGTCATGGGTAGGAAAATATGCTAAATATTTGGTTATAATGTGATGTAATGCAATGCAGTGTAATTACTAATTAGTTTGTTTCATGCATTAACTCTTACCATCATATAAATTGATGTTCGAAATGGTAAAGTCTATAAACCTTAACCGAAACATCATTTTACTGCACTTAATAGCTTGGCCAGGTTTACTGTGCATGCTGAGAGCCTTGCAAACATCTGTTATCTGTGGCAGGGACCAAAGACATCAATGGAGCACTTAAATTGTTTTGATTTTTTATGCATTTATAACTTGTCATGTGCCAAACTTATCCCCTCGCCCGGCGCGAAGCACCGGCCGAAGGCTGAGGGTGCTAATATCGAACGGCGTTTAGTCCCTTATCACGGGAAATGCATGCGAGAAATTGTAATCCAGTTTAATCCCCTCGCCCGGCGCGAAGCGCAGGCCGAAGGCCTGAGGGCGAGGGTGCTAATATCGACCGGCGTTTAGTCCTTTATCACGTGAGATGCAAGCTAAGGCCTAATCTGGATCGGCTTTATAGGTATATATATGCATCAACCGTCCTCATGCGGCATCGGAAAATTTGGCCCTGGATTATCAGCTGATTTCAAGCCGAAACCGTAGTGTTGAAGGACAAGATAATCAAAGACAGACACAAGTAAAAGGTAAAAGGACTATTATAATTATGTATATTGTGATTGTCAGCGACTCACCGGTCTGTGTTGAGCAATTAATTTTGCCTTTTCTGCATAGTTTTTTTTGGTTAGGGTTAGCAATTTGGTTAGGATTAGGGTTAGGATTTTTGTGATATTTACTTGCATTTCGTTGAATTGTAAGAGACTATAGCGTCGTACGGCTACCGTACGAATAGCCATTACCTTCAGTTCAGTGCTTCACTTTATCGACTATCGTTTATTAAACTTTTTGACTTGACTGCTAATACAGTAAACACGTGCTGCGAGTTTATTAAACGGCTTCAAACACGACCCATTTGATAAGTTCATTGACGTAGTAATTTTGAAAATCGATGTTGTCTAAGCCGAGAAAATCAAAGATAAAGTTTATGTAAATCAGGACGAATCTTTATCACATTTAAAACCACGATACGGTCGTGATTTTCTTTTGTCTTTTCCTCATGAATTATTAATGAGTGTTTGAATGTAATTTATATAATTGTACACTTTATTGTGTATTTGCTCCAAGCTCCGAAATCTAATAGACACATTTTGAAATACTTAACAGAGAGATTTGGGAAAAGTTGAAGGTGTGTAATGTTTTGAATTTTCAAAACATATATGTATAATATATTGACAGTTGGCAGTATGTTTATTATTTGATTAAAATTATAAATACTATCTGCTTGATAATTATAGCCTATATATACAGTAGTTTAGGGTGAAAAAACATGCATACTATTGCTGTGTTTATATGACCTGGGCCTGGCCTACAATTTTGTAGCAATAAACAAGCATTACTATGTATACTTGTAGTGAATAAGGGAGAGCTCGGGGGGAAACAGACGATACAGTACATGGATGATTGTCAAGCAAGCTCATATCCTCAGAAAAATTATTCTGTGTCCTGGACAGGGATAACTTTCTGATTTCCAGTGAGATGCTCTGACCATTGATCTACCAAGACTCAGATGGTGAGTGAACGTTACATTGATGTACTGATTCTATTGATATAACAGCAGTGTATATATTAACACACCCAATCATTAGTCATTACTGAAATATATAGTAACTGCTGTGCATAGGCAGTACATATATCATTAGAACCAGTGCATCATTTTAACCTCTCTCCATCTGAATCTCGATGGCTCAATGGTTAGAGGCCGTCACTGGCAATAAGAAGGTTATAATTTTTTCAACCAGGAATATTATGTTTCTGATGATATCATCTTGACGTCCATGTATTCCATATATAATCTGTGTTTACAGTACTCCATCCATTATGGAACATGTTAGACCTATACAGTACACTTAGCTGGTCTAGTGGGTCACCACTTATTCTGTCAATGTAAAATACAGCTTATTATTATAAGTTCACATTGGGTATGTTGACAGCTACTATGTGTGTTAGCTAGATCATTGTCGACAAGCAGACTAGGCATGGCATTCTGAATATAGGTTATAATATATATGTGCACGGTGATATAATTTAGATACTATAGTACACAATGCCATATATTATATGCTTTGTTACATGGCAAATATGGTATCTGCAATCTGCATTAGGTATTATTATTAGTAGTATTATTGTTAATGCATTGTTATTATTAATAATAATAATAATAATAATAATAATAATACAATATTTATACAGGATAGCCCCTTCAATGCTAACACTGGTATCAATATATGGGGTCTTGTTTTCTAACAAATTACAGTTGTTACAAATGTACAGTACAATGTTACAAAAACTAATTTTAACTCAAAAGTTGTATATCCTTCACATATTGTCAATTACATGTAAGGCTATTGATAATGGTGCTATAACATGTATGAACAGATTAATTGAAACATGGAAAATAGCTCTTTACTGGTAGATATGATGTTAAAATGCCATGGAATTTCCTAACTAGCATTACACAATGTAACTTGCTTCTAATACAAGAGGTACAAAACTTGGGATTTCTATTAACCAATCAGTTTCCCTGACATGCATTATGCCTAGAGACCTCTGATTATGACCATCAATATTTAGTTATTCATATTGCTGCCAGCTCCACATCAGTAGTCCAATGTGGGTAGAATGATCAACTTACTGTATATAATCTATCCACACCAACAATTGGAGTATTATCCCTAATAGGTACGTCTTAGTAAATCTAATTTGAATGGACCCCTATACATTTGCACTATATATGCATGCCATCCGTAGACATTTGAACGAATTTGATTTTTTTAAAGGACACTCATTAACCCTAATCCTAACCCTCACCCTAATCCTAACCCTAAAACTGACTTGGGTTGATGTTATAATAATTTTAAATTTCGGTTGCCATGACGCCATGAGTGAAATTTTCCGACCACAATATCTTTTGAAGTACTAACTCTAAGAACTCATTCTACATGTCAGAGGCTGTTAATCAAGCTTTGATTAGATATACCTACAAAAATATTTTTGTAACTGATACCTAACAGCTTGAAAAAAGCGACGACGCTTGGATTGGATTGACAAACTCCGTATAAATATTTTAGATATTCAGACGACGATATCTTTTGAACTACTAACGCAAGAAAATCATGCTATACATCAAATAAAAGCCTGAATAACATACTCGGACATGTTTGCCAAACTATCTTGTTTAAAAAACAGAAAACGGGTTTACCTTTAGTTTTGACGCCACGTATAAAACTTGATTTACGAACTTGATTTATGAACTTGACATCTTCGGACGACGATATATTGCATTTTCACTGCCTTTTCACAATTTTTTTGAACTCAAATCTTCATTCACCGTATAACCCGACAAAACACGAATTCAAATGCAGATATTTATTATTTACCATATCTAGTTACCAGGGCCAAATTTCCCGATGCCGCGCATGGGCCGTTGATCTTCAATATATATTAGTGGTGGGCGATACTGCGAATATCGATTTCGATACGATACCGAGTACTTTTTTATCGATACCACTGTTTCGATACTTTTTTTCGATACCGATACTGGTCAGTAGACAAAGTACTTCATACACTAGTTAAATATGTTCGTACTACAACAATTAATAGTCTTTATATTTAATTTAACATTGAACAACATTAACATGTTTAATTGTGATTGACATTGGCGCCGACATTAAATGTTGACGCCATTTCTGCCATTTTCCAGCACGAAAAAGAAAAACCTGGCCAAAAAAAACTGTGAAAAGCTGTTACTGCATGCTCGTTTGGAAAGAACTAAACGAAGAACTTCATGTAGCATTAAATATTAACCATAATCCGGTCACATGACAAGTATCGAAAACATCGATATTTAAAAAAGTATCGATACCATCTTTTGCATTGTGAATATCGAAAGTATCGATACTTTAGTAGTGGTATCGCCCACCACTAATATATATATAAAACTAGAAATACGTTATACGCAACACCCCTCGCCCGCTTATACTGTTTGAAACTTTTATAGCATAGTTGCTAATTTACTACTGTAATACAGTACTGTAGTTCTTTAACTTGAATTAGGTATTAGCCCATTTGTTTGCAAAACTGAATAAATTTGCAGTGGACAATATCTCTGAGAGCTTTGTGTTGTTTGAATTTAATTCTTCCATAGGACATCAAACTAAATAGCGTAAACTTTTTAAATTTTTGGGTGCAGTACCTGGCACCTGCACTGAACAGAATAGTGGGGAAGTTTACTGCTGTTTCTACCATAAATCACTAAGAAAGAAATTACAGCACTTGTCTCACACGAGAGCAAAACTCGGGCCCCAGGACTGACATGTGTACCCCTCGCATAAATTTCCATGAGATGTATGAATATTGATCCCTTAATTGCAAGTATATATTTTTAGACACCTCATACGTTTATAATGTTATTGTATGGTAGTAACAGTACAGCATAATATACAATTATTGGATGAGGTTGAGCATCATGATATCAAGAATTATCCAGATCGAGGTCAATGTTACCTGCCAAAGCAGATAACTTTGACCGAGGTCTGGATAACTCTTAAATATCATGCATAAGCCGAATCCAATAATTGTTTTATTGTACATTGTTCAAGATAGTCTTACTATAAAAATATACCAGGCGTTTTTTAATTTGTAATTTTTGCACGTTTGGTCCTAGTGACGTCATCAGTGTTAAATAATTTTTGTTTTGGACACAGTGAATTCACAGTATTCAACAGAAATGAGGTCGCACCTGCCACAGATTAAGAATTCACTGGAATTAACCAATAGGAAACGAGAATGAATTTTGAATGTATAATAAATGCTTTTAGCCAGTGGAATTGGGGAAAGTGTTGAGATGAACGGGTACTTTGTGTTACTGGTAGGTACGCAATACGCATAATGGTTGCAACATTTCATTGGTCTGCAGAATACACCAATCACAAGTGATTGACATGGCGATGTGGCCGGGCCTCTTGCAAGACCCGGGCGTTTTGGCATTTTTAAATTTTTGAGTGCAGCAACAGAATAGTGGGGGGCCTACTGCTGTTTCTACCATCAATCACTAAGAAAGAAATTACTTTTATCACAATATTGATGACTCACGAAATAATCAATGCAGTATTTTGTATATAGACACCAAAGGCTGTTGAAGGAAGAAAGTGCATCTCTATCATACAACTATTTGAATTTAGAAAGCGCCAATCAGACATCACGAAATCACTCTGAAGGGATTTCGCTCGAAATTGAATAGTCCTTACATAAGATATACCAATAAATTATGTGCTTTATTATAATATTGCAGAATAACAAATGTTGATACAAATTTTGAATGGCAGATTTTATACTTTTATTTAAATTATCCATCACCATTGTTTCACTCGGTCGCTTTGCAACCTCATCCACAATGGAATAATTGCAATACTTGATAATTAGCCTATATAGTGAGTACCAGTACTGGTGGTAAGGATGTAAAAAAGTACAGATTATAGCTGTATTTATACTGCAAGTCTATAGGACTAGACCTGGGCCTGGCTTACATTTTATTGAAACATACACCATACTGGCTATAACAATCAGCATTTACGCTCATCTGATATTATGGCATATGCCCTTCTGGCCAATGGCTTAGTGTGTCTGTTTAAATTCACCTTTGTCCTGGATAGTAGGCCTGGACAGTGCCAGTCCTAGGCTTTCAATGTATATTTTACACAGCTTTTGAAGGATAAATACTGTATAATAAATAATTGGGTAGGTTAACACTCACTGTGTCAGGGGAACATGTTAGGGATTAAACAAGTGGTATCACCTCACTAACAAGAAGCAGCTGAAAGGAATTTCATCCTGAATTAATATATATATATATTGGTGAAACAATTAGATCAAGCAATATCGTTCTTTGTTGTATATTATGGGATTTTGTCATTTCATTTTTTGAAATTGTGTTACCGGTACTTGAATACCATTGAAATACTGGTACATGAATGTGCATAATTATATAATATTAATAAAAGTTAAGAAACAGAAGTCTTCTAAAACAATATAAGGTTTATCAGGCTTATCAATTTGGTCTAGGATAAATTTAGGTATGGAATCTTTTGATATCTGCTACTAACAATTAGACAATAAAGAACATCCAGATTACATTATTACAGTAGGGTGCATGCAGTGGCGGATCAAGGGGAGGGCAGTATGGGCAGGGGCCCGGCGCTTCGTAAAGCCAGTTTTTTTTTAGGGGCCCCGCCCGGCGCTTTTGAGGGGCCCCGCACTTCGTAAAGCCAGTTTTTTTTTCAAGGATATACCGCATCTATGTTGCAGCCTGTATGTTGCAGCCTTATTTCTTCGAGCCATTGCAACCTGGAGCAAAAGTTCGGAAGATGAGAGTTCCACAAGAGGTCCATTGAGTTATTAATGTTTCTCAATCTCAAACAAAATGAGCTCAGTGAAACCTTCACAATTGTGGAAATTGCTTTGCGAATTTATCTTGCCATGATGGTCAGTAACTGTACGGGGGAGCATTCATTCTCGAAGCTAAAACGTTTAAAGAGTGATTTGCGTAGCACGATGGGACAGAAACGTTTAACTGCTTTATCACTGATGAGCATGGAATCGGACATCTTACGCTCGCTTGATTTCTATAACCTAGCAAATGATTTTGCTTCTGTGCAAAGGCCCGAAAAATGCCATTTGCACAAAACATTTTGCAGAAACATTGTTTGTAAATATTACTATCTTGGTCATAAAATTCCTCCGATTCTTTCCTCTTCAGTCTTTCTTTTTTGTCTTTTAGTCCAGAGATTTTTTTTTTTGGGGGGGCGGCCGGCATCAATCAGTCAATTATGTGCCAGGGGCCCCGCGCAAGCTTGATCCGTCACTGGGTACATGTATCTGCTTATACTGAAAATTAGACAATAAGGAACATGCAGATTACATTAATACAGTAGGGTACATGTATGTACAAGGTTATGCAGTCTTGTGAATACAATTGTACTTTGAGTAAAATTATGAGTATGCCACTGTTACTGTAAACATGCATGTTGAAATTTAGTATTAAAACCATAACTGACATAATTAACTTTAATTATGTAATATATAATTAATAAAATTATTATTTAAATTAATAATTATTGAAATTAATTATTAATTTCAATAATCAATAGTTACACAATTGGTTTCTAACCCTGCCTGCGAGACAATTTAGTGTTGACAGACTTTCCCACTTGGGTTCTGTTCAGTACACTACCCACAAATTGCACCCAAAAAATAAGCAGTTTGAAAATCCGTTCAGTTTGGCAATATTAAGCCTCAAACAGTAAGCGGGCGAGGGTTGTTGCGTACACGTATTTCTAGTATAATATTAAGTTCGACAAAGTTCGGTCTGAATACAATAATAGAACGTATAATGGGTCGATCTTAATTGCTATAGCAGTGTGCGTGCATTCGTTGGTTTGGTCTGTACCTTATGCATTAGCTTTGGCACGCACATGATAAGTTCGACGTTTACAACTTCGTTGAGGCGATCGAACTTAATATTGAAATCGTTCAACTTAATCGTTTCAAACCTCGAACTTTCTTTGTAAATGACCTAGTATAAGAGCTACAACACCTCATTTTCTGTCACATCACTAATACCACAATCTCAGTCAGTTCATACGACACTTCCATCACACGAATCGCAATTTCAACTCTTACATGTTAGCGGTTTTTTTAATAAGTTAGCCTATTCATCTTTACTGATAAACAGTTCTTTTTATGTGTCAGTAACGACATTGGGACTTGCTGAAAACCAAACAGATCGCATACAATTAAACGATACATCTCCACGTTTCCTGTTATCATTAAGTAGATTTGCTCTCACAAGGGCCGTTGCCGAAAGTTACAGGCTAATCGTGCTAAGACTCTAAATTATTGTAGAAACCGCATTCGAGTTTTTTACGACTTTTTTCTCTATATTCGCAAGTTGTTAAGGGCAGTTCGAGTGAGGATGAATCAGAACGTCTTAATATGCAGTTTGCTACAATGCACGCTTCTAGCAATTAAGTTTGAGCCATTATACGTTCAACGTTTGCATCCAGGGGCGAAACTAGAATATTAGAATCTGAATGGGGGGGGGTGTACGGTAAAATTGCCCTGCTAAAATCTTTGAAGTGACCGCATTTTTAGGGTGGTGGGTCCTCCCCGGAAAATTTTGAAATCTAGAAGCTTGGAGAGACAATTTGCAGCAATTCGAGCAAACGTTTTCATCTAATTCTACAGCGAGCATATTTCAAATGAATCCAAGCTTACATGCAGCCGCCTCTTACCAAGTGCTGCCATTTTTTGTGCCCAGTACTGACAGAAGGGTCTGGGAACCAATCTCGTTCCCAGAGCCTGCACAGACTCTGGGAATGAAATTGTCGTGTGGCAAGGGTTTATGGGGTTGGCTAACACTTCAGGCAACACCCGTTTGTAAAATCTCGTGTGGATGAAGACTCTCCTAGCCTCAGACTGCACTGCACTGCCCTGCAAGATCTCGGATTGTCCATTTGCCCTGCCAATTGGGTTTTTTAAGTATATTTTTTGGGAGGGTGTCACACCCCCCCCCCCCCCCCCCACACACACACACACACACACCCTCGAGTTTCGCCCGTTTGCATCCCAGGTCGAACTTTCTCTAACTTAATGTGTATTATATCATAATACACATGAAGTTCAACTTATATAGGTTTGGCACATAAGTTATAAATGCATAAAAAATCAAAACAATAACCTAGCTACTTTAGTTTAAATCTAAGTGCTCCAATTGATGTTTGCAAGGCTCTCAGCGTGCGCAATAAACCTGGCCAAGCTATTAAATGCAGTAAAATAATGTTTCCGTTAAGGTTTATAGACTTTACCATTTCAAATACCATTTGTATGATGGTAAGAGTTAATGCATGAAAGGAACTAAACATTACATTGCATTACATTACATAATAACCAAATTTTTAGCATATTTGCCGACCCACGACTTTTAACCCACGACAGTTACTCAAACTCATAAATGGCATGTTTTTTCAGCATTTCAGGTTACATGGCAAAGCAGCCTAGCTGGTTAACAGAGCTAGCCCGGTTCATGTAATCACTCCTTTAAAACGCCAAATAAGCCTAAAAAGTTAGTATCTGAGACCGGCGAAAAACAACACATATCCGTCGAATTTTATTCAGACAAATTTAATTATAGTCCATTAATTTGTACCCAACACTGCCCTATGGCGTGCTATTTGCGTTACGGGAAAGATAGTTCATCTGTAATTATTGCAAATTTCTCATCCAAATCCTGAAATATTTTTATTTTTAAAACAAAGTAGCTTTAAAATACGACTCGACGCATGAATCTATATTGAAAAATTTGGTTTTGTTTTGTTTGACAATGCAGTGTCTCTGATTCGTTGTCACTAATTAGTATATAATACAAATAGCTCTGTTGAGCTGCAAAAAAACAGGGGAAATACGATTCTTCCTAAATTCGAACAGTCACTAAATTATATGCTATACCCTAGAAGTAAGCTTTTGTTGTCATCATTCCTTCACTAGTTCTGAAAACACGAGCTTTATTACAGACAAAGAATGCGCAATATTTGTATTAACGATGATTGGATCTGTTGTGATCACATATTTAAGTCTGTAACAAATATTGGAATATATCAAACATGCGACAATCAAGTTGGAAAATCGGTAAAACAATTCACATCTCTTTTTATAGTGCTCAATGATATTGCCCAAATTTTGTCTTGGCAGTTGGTTAGCGATACCTCATATGACAGTGTTTGTGAAATGTTGACAGAAGTCAGTACACGACTCGGGCTACAAAGAAATCTTTGCATGAAATATATGTCGATGATTGCTGCAAAGTGAAGGCTAAAAAAGGCTGTTCCTACTTAGACAGTTAAAACTTGCCAACGTTAGTCCAGATGATCTAGTTTGCTTATATAGTAGTGTCATCAGATCTGTTTTGGAATATGCATGCCAACTTTTCCACAGCAGCCTCCCTAAATCTCTCTCTAATGACATCGAATGCATACAGAAACGAGCCATGAACATAATTTTCCCGGACCTTACTTATAAAGAAGCATTGGAGAAGTCAGTGGTTTCCACACTTTATGCTAGATGGAAGGCTCTTTCACTTAATCTGTTTAATGACATTGTTAAAGTAAATGAACACAAACTTGCAGATTTTTTACCCCCGTTGGCTAGTTCATGCTTCGTAAGATTAAGGACTAATAGACTTTTTAATGTACCTACTTGTACCAATTGCAAACTTTCATTATTCATTATTCAAATAATATGTACATATAATAGTTTACATACAATCATTTTTACTTTTTATATATTCTAACTTAGTCTTTAAAATCTAATAATTTATTAGCTACTTTTTACTCGGGCCGTAGCACGAGTCTTAAATCCGGCTTCATTTCTGTGTTCGTCGTCGTCGGTTTTTTGTACGTCGAGAGAATGTAATTATTGCGTCGCGCAGTTTTATTGTCAATGAATCGCAGTCTGAAAAGCATTTACGAGACCTGTAAACCCGCAAACTAATGCAATGATTCTCTCCAAGATGAGAGATTAAAGAAAGAACTCGCACAACTGTGGACGAAACGTCAACATGACAACATATAGTGCTTGCAAGCGAATCGAAGCGAGTTCGGACTTTCGTTTTATTGGCAATGAATCGCAGTTGAAAAAGTTTACCGAGACCAGTAAACCCGTAAACCATTGCAAAGATTCTCTCCAAGATGAGAGAAACACAGATGAGAGATCAATCATGAAAACGGAATCGTCAGAATGGACAGCCGAAGGACAGGGAAATATTATATACTGTGTTGTCTGTTGACATTTATCCCGTGAAACTATAAATTGATCATTATGAAACGGTGTTTTTGTCCGATTTAAATCAATTCTATATCGAAATGATCACTTGAATCTGGCGAATCGAACGCTGTAGGTTTCGTCTACTTAAAATGTGAAGATCAGATGTTATATGAGAAAATGCGTAAGCGATTAAAGCGAGATGATTTAATGCTTTTATGTCCATTAAACCGATGTAATTTCGTAACAGACATGTTTCGTATACCTTGCCGTTGATATTTATATAAATTTTGACACATGAAGACCTTCAATCGAACATATATTAGAATAATAGCATTGCCCATTGCCTAAATTTCGTCTGCGTGTCAGGCGTTCTGCATTGGGGGGGGGGGGAGGGGAGCTAGCCTGCGTGTAGACGCCTGATTTTTCTTCGTCTTCATTTCTAGCCCAACTTTCTTCTAAACGTTTCCCACTTTAAACGAGCGCTGCACAATGCCTTCAGTGCCTGATTACAGAAATCAATGCATTAAAAATTATCCTTTGCAATATAAGATAAGTGAGCGGTTTTTTTAATTCCAACTGTCTAACATGCCACCAATGCGTATCCCGTATCTCCGCAGGCAATATGCGCGCCATGTCCCTAAAAGTAGCCCGAATTAACGCCTAGCAGGCGTCTTGTTATATTTTAATATCTTGTAATTTAATCACATATGTAATTCAGTCTTTGACTGCAATATATTTAGTTTTAATAAACGATTTATCTAAAGTGCGAAACCGGTTGCATGACATTTTCGGCGAAACAACGATGATCAAACTTAACTTGTTCCATGCAGTTAAGAGGGCCACTAAAAAAGTTTCAAAAAGACATTTTTGTTCAACGATTTTGTTTCGTCATTAAAGCATGTTTTCAGGGATCTGAATGACTTGGGTGATGTCAGGAACTATGTACACCAGGACCAGATATACTAGAAAACAATATAAATAATTTTATACAACGCTGGAAAGACGTAAAATCGCATGACGGAAAAGTAATTTTAACCCCTCCAGTTTTGGAACAAATCAATCGTCTCAGATCACACATTACCAAAGGATGCCTCTCCTATATTAAGCCTGGAAGGGGGACAAAGAGACGAATCGTTGCATTGAAGAATTAACAACTTCATGAAGTATTCAAAAATTGGAACCGAGTTTGCCTACATGCTTATGTCTTCGTTTGATACAATTAATGAACAACGAAAAGAACCTTTCGAGCGACAAAGCATAATGCAGTATGTGACCAAACAGATAATGGGAACAGACAGAGTCAACATCAGTTACACCTAAGTTCGGATTAACAACCCCGCCTAAAGATGTGTTGAGCTTAGTGAAGAAGAATCAAGCGATGAGAACGAGGATATTACAGATGGACACTTTATCGAAATATTGGAGAAAGTACAAATGCTATCACAGATTGCGGAAGAGATTAAATAGAGCAATTTTTAACGAACGTTATTTGCCTTTCATGAACTCGGCAATGTATGTTTTTCCATTTCCTGTTCACAGGCTTACTTCAATAGTCCATGGTTGGGGCTTTGAGGTCGTAATAAGCGAAGGAGATGAAAATTGTTTTTTTACATGCAGCTGTTGCATTGTTAAATATTATTGGTGAGGAATCCTGCTGCAAAGATTCAGTAACTTTATTGGAAAACATGGGTATCAACAATCGAATGTCAGTTTCTAATGTTGCCCAGAGGCTTCGCGAACCGATCGTTACAGAGTGGACGTCTAATCCAGATAGGTATCAGCTCTTTTTATCAACAATTATAGAAACTGAAGCACAATTGTTCTTACAGTCTGGTATTTCATGCGAGAGCTTGGAAATACGATGCCCCTTGCTCTAGCTAATTTTCACATCTATGGAAACAATACCAGTACTATTAATAACCCCATCACTAGTTAGAGACGCTATTCCGATAATTTATCTGGCGTTTAACCAAGCGCAGGTCATTATGACGCCGTTGTTAGTCATGACAGTCCGTGTGAGTCATGACAGTCCGTGTGAGGTGGAAAAATATAGTGTCTTGCAATCGCCTGTAATAAGCGATACTCCCAGTGCCAATCATAAGTGTTCCTGTGGTAAAAACTCGAAGCGATGTCCCCAAAAACCCAAGTTTGTGCTAAGTCAAAACATTCGTCAAAATGTCCTTGGTATAAAAATCAAGATGGTTGTCATGGTGGCTGTTTGTGCAAGCAGTGTGAAAATCCTTTCAGAAAACGCGAATTGTTGATTCAAAGTCCGTTTGCCTTATCTCCCGGAACACCAAGAAAGAGGATGAAGCACTCCTTATCTAGTTCTTAAAAGAAGTGTTCAAAACTTAGCAGAGTCAGAGTTAAGAAAAAAGTGGAGAAAAACATTTAAACTAAAAAAGAATGATAATGCATTTCGGCGGACAATTTATCAACAAAACAGAGCCGTTATTTATGAAAAATATTAAATAACGTCAAGTGTCACTATATTTAACAACATACTAAAAACAAAACCCATGCACGTTAGGAGAAAGATATTTTCCAATCGCTGAGTCACAACAGTGACTATTGGCTCGCTTCGACATTGCTGTATTGGCTGCTGACAAGTGGAAATAGATTTATTTCGAATGACAGAAGACACGTGTTGTTACCACATATTGACGGCTAGTGGATTCCAATTTATATCTTGCGACTAAAGAGAGGGACACCGGTAAAGAGTTTGGAGAGACTGGACATCAATATTGAGAGGGTATAGAATCTAGAATATATTGGAATTATATGGTAAACTGTTTGCTACTCAAGCTTTTTAAGAAAATGTTTCCGAGCCCCAGACGAGAATCGAACCTCCAACCTTCATGATCTCCGGTTAGACGCTCTAACCATTGAGCTACCAAAACTCAGATGGCAGAACCACGTTACGTACTAGTTCGTACATGCGACATACGTACTGCTAATTCAGAAGTCTCGATATGTCTGAATATCTTATCAGAATATTATTAAATGTGACTTGCAGCTTGGTTATTTTAACATGGTAAACTGTTTGCCACTCAAGCTTTTATATTGGAATTATGTAAATACTGATATTGGAAACCCTTGCGCAGTTATTAAGGAGTCTACAAATAACAGTTACTGTTTAACTGACTGGCTGAACGAATAACACAATTAGGGTTTGGATTAACATGCGTAGCCTCTCACGTAATTTTAGTAGTTTGACCGATCTGTTGATGAATATCAATATTAAGTTCTCTTTTATTGGTATTTCTGAAACTTGGCTACAAACCTCAATGCATACATGTGACATTCCAGGCTACGATTTAGTTCATAATTATCGTTCAGATAAAATAGGTGGTGGTGTTGGTCTTTACCTTGCCAGAGAATATGATTTTAAAATTCGTGATGATCTGCAATTTTCTGATAGGGATAGTGCCGAGTCACTGTTCGTTGAGATTTGTAGGCCAAAGGGAAAATATATAATTATAGGTATTATATATAGACCACCCAATCAAAATCAACAAGAGTTTGTAAATAACGTTGATGAACTTATTGCAAATATCTCTTTGGAAAACAAGCTATGTTACTTGATGGGTGACTTTTATTTGAATTTACTGAACCATCAATCCCATGGGACAACAGGTGAATTCCTTGATGTGATGTATTCAAGAGCGTTTTTTCCATTGATTACAAGACCAACTAGAATAACATCTCATACTGCAACTTTGATAGATAATATTTTCACCAATAATATCGACAATTTATTCACCTGTGGCCTGCTGTTGAATGATGTTTCTGATCATCTACCAATCTTCTCTGTGCTGACTGAGCGCGATAATGTTAGCAAAAGTGGATGGCTAATGTATCGTGATAAAAGTAGTAGTAATATTGTGAAATTTAAAGAAGAACTAAGTAGGGTTAACTGGTCAGAACTCCCATATTATAATGATCAGGAAAATGCCTATAAAGGTTTTATAAATGAGTTCTCTGCTATTTATAACAGATGTTTTCCATTAAAACGATTCAAAGCTAGAAAATACAGTCTTAAGAAGCCCTGGATTACCTATGGCTTGTTGAAATCTATGAAGAGAAAAAACATATTATATAAAAAATACATTGGCTGTCAGTACAAGTGTTATAAAAACAAATTAAACCATTCACTAAGAAATGCCAAACGTATTTATGAAAATAAATTAGCTGATTTTAAATTCAGTACCAGAGGTACTTGGAAGATACTTAATGAAGTTACTAATCGTCAAAAGAGGCCTCATACCATACCTTCCATGTTTGAAAATGATGAAGCGATATATAATAACCCTCTAGAGATTGCCAATAAATTTTGTGAATATTTCACTAATATTGGCACAAGTCTTGCTGACAAAATACCTATTTCGAATACATCTCATAAATGTTTCTTAAAAGGGAATTTTTCTAATTCAATATTTGTTGACTCTGACTCAACAGGAAATAATCGATATTTCTAATTATTTTCGCAATGGAATAGCGGCTGGTTATGATAATATACCGATGGGTATTGTTAAAGAAACAATTGGTATAATCTCAATACCACTTACTCATATAATTAATTTGTCCCTCAGCTCTGGCATAGTTCCTGATCAGCTTAAAATAGCCCGTATAATTCCTATTTATAAGTCCGGTGATAAAGGTCTCTTTACCAACTATAGACCAATTTCAATCCTTCCTATTTTTTCTAAGTTATTTGAGCAGGTTATGTATAATCGCTTTATCAACTTTTTAAATAAATGCGAAATTCTCTCTAGCAATCAATATGACTTTATGAAAAATTATTCGACAACTCTCGCATTAATTCAAAGTTTCTGCTGCTATCGATAATAGGGAATATACGGTAGGGATCTTCCTCGATCTTTCTAAGGCTTTTGACACTGTAAATCATGATATTTTGCTTGATAAACTTGAGTATTATGGAGTCCGTGGAATTGTCTTACAGTGGTTCAAGAGTTATCTCTTGGACCGTCAACAGTTTGTTCAATTCAATGGCCATAATTCTTTGTCTAAAGTCGTTAAGTGTGGTGTTCCACAAGGGTCCATTCTTGGACCATTATTATTTTTATTATATATTAATGATCTTTGTCTGGTTTCAAATACTTTGGAATTTATCTTATTTGCTGATGATACTAATGTATTCTTTTCCCATAAAAACCCAGAGGTATTGATGCATGAAGTTAATCTTGAGTTGATCAAATTAACTAGCTGGTTTCAGGCTAATAGGCTATCAATTAATATTAAAAAAAACCCAACTTCATTATATTTAAGCCAAGACAAAAGAGTCAAATATCTGATGGTTTTGCCTTAAAGTTATGTGATGTAAATATTGATTGCGTGAGGGAAGTCGCATTTTTAGGCGTTATTTTGGATGAGCACTTATCGTGGAAATCACATATTGCTCATCTTGCAACCAAAGTATCTGGACAGTTAGGTATAATCTATAAATGTAGTTTTTGCCTGAATAAATCTGCCTTACGAATCCTTTACTTTTCCCTTATTTATCCATACCTTTTATATTGTATAACCATTTGGGGATCAACGTATCCTACTAACTTAAATCGTCTGGTCATTCTACAAAAACGTGCTATTAGAATAATTAGTAAATCTCGTTTTGATGCGCATACGGGTCTTATTTTTAAGGAACTTAATGTACTTCCATTTCACCAAATTTATTTGGTTCAAATTGGAAAGATAATTTTCAGTATAGACATGGCATGCTCCCAAATAGTTTTGATACAATGTTTTTAATAACAAGTCAGGTCCACAACTATAATACACGTAATGCCAACTCCTTCTACATTCCTCAATGTAGAACCAATATAAGACAATTTTCATTTCGATATGTAGGTCCAAATTTTTTTAATTCACTTAGTTCTGAAATTCAAAATTCATCTAGTGTTGCTGTTTTCAATTATAAACTTAAACATTATCTTCTCAATTGATTTCTGTAATTGCAATTTGTAATTGTGTTATTTATTAGTCAACTATTGTTTGTATTCTCACCATCTTGTACTATATTTCTTATGCTAACTATATTTATGTGAGGAATCCCTATCTCTAATAAGCCTTATGGTTTCTTTGGGGTTTTCTCGCCACTATCTGATGTATATTTATACTTTACAATTCTTATATAATATTGTTAAGTGGTGGCAAATAAAATTTGATTTTGATTTGATTTACTACAGTACTGCTCAGAAATAACCTAACACTGCGTTCGTTCGGAACGCGTTCTGAACGAGTTCCGAACGCATTCGGAACATCATTGTGACTTCGCTTAAAAATTTAATGGGAAGACTTCGTTAATTTCTGACTTTAGTAAACTTCTAAACGGATTTAACTTGATCATTTGATTGCTGGACTGGTTATGGTATATGTTCACTAGACGAGATTAAAACAGAAAGTATATCGTTCGGAACGCGTTCGGAACGAGAATAGAACGCGTTCCGGTCGCGTTTTTCGTTAGGTTAATTCTGAGCAGTACTGTATATACCGCCAGACATCCGAAAGTATTTCAGCTGTGAATGCCGACAAAGATTTTGACTTTAAGCCACATTGGATAGCACAGTAGAATGCTCTACTGGCATCGGATAGCTGCCTATCAGTTGGCTTTTGTGGACTTTCGTAGCTTCTATAATAAGACAATGAATACATAGCTAACTATTACCATTACTACATATTGCTAATGAAAATACAGCAGCAACTCAAGTACAATAAGCTGTTATCATAAAGAAAACGGCAATGCAGGAAAACTATGAAACAATGTGACAACAAACCCAATGCAAAAAGGGTGCCAATGTAGAATTATTTTAAATACACATAAACTAGTCGGCCCTTCATTATCCTTGTTCTTTTGTTTGCTAAGTTAAGTGTATATAAAACAATTTCAAATTAGTATAGATATATTTGCATTGGGTATGTAATGCTCATGTTTAAGTATTTTATACTTCACACCTTAAAAGACCATGGATGATGGTTCCCAGGAACAGCTTTCCAATGGCCATCCCAAATCCTTAAAAAATCGACAATAGTCAAAGTTAAGAATAACAAAGCTCAATTTATACAGTACTTACAATTTGGGGTGGGATTCCAAGAATTTTATGATATATTTTAGTTTTATGTAAACATATTTTGCAGAGAGTTTTCTCAGATCGTTATTTCTACCTACTAGATACTGTGGATCACTGGCAATAGGACTCGTACTTGACCCAGAAAAAACAACACAGTATCATAGAGTTGAGGTTAAAACTAGTCTGGTTTGGAATAAGTTTACAGCTTTTCTTTTAATACAGTACGAGCATGAGCAGAGAAAAAGAAAAAGTCGGGCCCAAAGAGTGACTGAAAACTTAGTCAGCATAACTTTGACCGTGGTCAAAATGAACGCAGCCGCACTTCATTTTGAAACGATGATCTCCGCTCATGCACAGAGGCGGATCTAGACTGTAGCAACTGATGCTACAGTCAGATTTTCCAGCAAAATAATATTTTTTGAATTTAATTAAAATTTCAAAAATATAAAACAGTTGTCGATGAGCTCGATCATCATTTTCTTAAATCTGCCGACGTTTTTAGCTCGTTTTTCGTGAGTTTCCGTGCAACGAACCGTTCCGCGGCGCGGATTAGTTTCTGCGTACGAACCCGCAAGTTTTCCTGCACGAACCCGCAGGTTTTGCCCGCCAGCAAAGGTTTTCTGGTGTGAAATGTTGTAGCATCGCGCACAAGGCGCTCTCGGTCACGTTGTTAGGAGGCGATGTGTTCACGATAAAGCTACGACGGCTACAGTTGTGCTAAATTTAGACTGTAGCCGTTACAGTTGACTGTAGCCAAGCAATCAAAATGTTGGATTTTGATCACGTTTTGCTCCATTTCGCTACACTTCCGCTACAGTTGACTGTAGCCAAACATTTTCCGATCGTCAATCTACATTTGGACTATGATGTGATCTAATAATAAGATTGCGAGGGCTCGTTCTTTCGAATTTCGATCTCTATCACCATGGCGTTCAACAACGTTTTGGAAGAACTGTTGCGCGTGTCTTGGATGGAAATTACTCTCCAGAGGAGAAGAAAGTGTTTATCTGTGCAACTTCGCGAAGTTCCCGCGCAGTGACTAGTGAGGTAAGCGTTAGCTCATGAATAATAAACAGTTTGTCATATTGGACTAGTGATATACAGTACTTGATATGCTAATGAGTCCGTTATTGTGTTTGTTGTGATGAAATTGGATTAATTTAACTTCTCAGTGAGTCTGTCGCTGAGATATCCTTACAGAAAAAGTCTATAGGCGCCTATAGGCAATGTTCGAATTGCCTATAGAAGCCTACAGGCACCTAAGGTCGCCTATAGGAAATGTTCGAATTGCCTATAGGTTGCCTATAGACATGACCGAGTTACTATTTTTTAAATCATTTAATATATTTAACCAATGTGTCAATGTGCCTGTGCAATGGTCGGGGGCCTTCCACTTTCACAGGACAGTCTTATCGTACTACACATGAGCTAAAACCCATGGTTTTTAGCTGTGTTCTTTACAGTATTACACAACTCTGTTGCCTGCCCTTTGCTAGTGCTGTTGTGTTTATTAAATTCATAATGTAGTACCTGTAGTTTATAGATTAGTGGGAAATGGAATTTCTGCAGTCAAATCACAATCGACTATTCATTGACAAATCAATCGACTCTCACTAGTCCAAATCTCTAGCTACAGTACATGTACATTACTATCTTATTCTATTCTTGGTGAATGCTCAGCCATTTGGCAGCTTAAATTTGTCTGATTGAACTACCCTCAGTCTACCTAGTCGGCTAGTCCTACATGTATAATTATTTAATTATGACAACTACATGCTGATGAAAAGCATTTGATGCATCATACCAGAATAGTACCGGTACAAGTGAAGTTGACTGAGTTTCCTATTTAGTGCAAAACATGGATGCGATTGGTATTTTTTTATCTGGTACTTAGTATCTGGCCTTAATGAGTTAATAGGCCCACAAGCCTTTGAAGAATATACTAATACAGTATACTGTATAAACAAGCTGCCACAGAAGAAATGATTGCACTTGACCAAGTGTTAGCAGAGAATCTCTGCTAACAGAATAGATATAATGATATGATTGGCCTATAAGACTATAATGTCTGTTGCCTCACAACAGACAATTTCACTTGTTTTAGAGAATAGAAAGCACTATGCTGGAAAATAATAATAGAAAATAATAATAGAAAGCACTATATCACTATATTTGATATTTAATGAATTGTGAAACCTACAACCCCTCATGAAATGGGTTGTGGCCAATGCATTGGTTCATTTCACTGCTGTGCCTAAGAGAGCACCGGGCAATTGTATGAGAGTGCCTGTCTCTTAGTGGGTTAACTATGCTGATGGTTAACCCATGAAGGGGTAGGACAGGTACAGGGTACTATTTTACTTGTTTTAAAAGTATTGTGACCACTTAAGTATGTAATAAACTAATGAGCTGTTGAATTTATTTGTACAGCAGCCATTCATTACAAGTTGTGTAATGAACAATTTAAGGCTCTGTATCGACAGCTGATATTGACAGTGCCAGAAATCCAATCACATATTTTATGTGTACATTATACTGACATTTGCCAACCATTTTTCATGTGCAAGAATATGCAGAGTATAACTATGTCTATTCAGTATTTAATGCAGTTTTGCTGTTTTGTACAGAAGAACTGCATTATTAAGCATCCACTTTGAATATAACCCTTTTGATTTCAGAAACGAAAAATATTAAGGTAAGTAAGTACATGATGGTGAGGAGTGGAACAGCTAATACAAAATTTTTGGTTTAATTTTTTATTGTTTTGTTCCATATTTTCCTCTAAATTTTTGGTTCATGCTTGGTGTTGGATACGTTGGAAATATTGCTCAAAATGCAGGAAATGGTGTTTCCAGGGTTTAAAATTTCAAAATTTTCCGGGGGAGAATCCCCCTGTACCCCCCTAGATAGGTGTCGTCACAGTTCTCGCTACAGTCAGATTTTATACTAGATCCGCCCCTGATACATATACTGGCTCTGATGTAGGGGAATTTGGCCATTGTCGTAAACAATTCGTCGATATATTGAAATGTGCTAATGCATGGATCGATGGAGAAACAGCAAAATTTCTGGCCACTCCACTCCTTTCAACAAGGTTGCCGCCCCATTTTTATGTTACAAGTGACAAGTCAACGCCACATCGTATTACCAACCATGCAATTATGATGTGCTTGATGATCGAAGGAAAACGTCGTGCTATTTCTGTGAATGCCCCCGAAGTTTATTACCGAGGGAGATGTTTCGGGAGCCGAAGCAAAGGAACTAGACGAGGGTCTGTATCGCGAACTTCAAAATACTTATCCATCTATTTCAAAAGAACTGATCAACGGATCATACCAGGGGACAGTTTGCGATGGTGCATATCAAACTTCTTACTTCGAGTCTACATTAAAAGAGCTCTGTGGCCAACAGATGGCTGGTGAGTTTTTTACAGTTTTGTGGGACCCTCCACATTATGTTGATATCGCCCTCAAAGATGTGTTTGAAGGCAAGAAAGGTTCGTCGAAAGAGTTCTTTCAACGAGTAGTTAAACGATCAAGCATTATTCACCTAATGTTCCAGCGAGGGAAGATGCCGAGTCATGCCAAAGAAATGGCAAAAAGTGATGATGACCTGTTGTTAAGACTGACAAGCCGTTCATGCAGTACAAGATTTTCAGCCTTGCAGTATGTGGAATTTCGGAAACTGATCGATAGTCTCCCCCTATACATCAAAACGTTCCGAGAATTCAAGTATAAAGAGGTTAGTTTCCATAATCCTACATTTCATTCTCCTTAAATAACTCTTATATTTAAAGTTTTAAACCAACTATTATCCGGTAAATAACTATATCCGGTTAAGTCATGCTAATGGCCACTACCATATAATTAACATTTCATTTCAAAAAATATTTCAGGTTAAGGAGTACCAAGTTGCTGGAATAGACTTCCTCCTCGATCTTTGCAGCATATGCGACATTTTAAAGCCATATATTGAGCTATCAGTAGCTCTGCAAGGCTTGAGTGTCCCCTGCTGGAAAATTGGTCTTTGGTGGGATCGACTCAAGAAACCAGGATCACTTTTCGTTAAACAATGTTTCATCACATCTGTCAATGTTAAAGAAGCATGCCAAAGATATCACTGCCGGTATTTTCAAGAAAACATCACTTGTACAAGGATGGTTGATTACTTCATCCGAAGTAAAGCAAGTCGGCGCTAACATGGAAACAGTCGATAATTGGGAAATGCTGGATCCACCTGATGTTGAAGAAGACGTCAAAGTATTCATGAATGATCTCATCCTTTGAGATACGCGTAGCCAGTTCGTCCAAACTGCTTGTGGAGATCCTTACATGTTTAGATTTAGACAGCATTATTAAACTTCTCTGTGGTGAAAGGTTCAAAAATGGAAAAGTCAAACTGGGGCTTAGCATGGGAGCACTCGAAATGGAGAATTTTAATAAGTTCTTCACATATGTCTGCAGTCAACCACACATAAAGCGCCTTAGTGAAGCTGAAGGCAATGAAGAATCATTTTTCAACCCAGCCCTGGCAAATATTGTCTTGCATAAGTTCAAACACGGACTAAGACAGTTTTTGTGGAAAGAATGTAGTGAGCATTTATCGTCATGGTTCAACTTGCCTCCTACACTGGAGATGTGCTTAGATAAGCTTGAAATTTCAAGCAGTGATGATGCATGCAATGATGATGCATTTTCCTTTACAAATCTGTATGCTGTAACCATGAGGAACATCAAAAAGCCTTTTTCTGCGTCTTTGAATGAAGACAAGGTTTACAAAAGTATCTTCACCGACAGGTTCCTTTACGAAGCTATTGGCTTGGAGGGCTGTATTTGCGTGGACATTGCTCTTGCGAAAGTAGGAACAGAAGCAGTGGTGGAATCCATATTACAGCGTCAGTCATCATGAACTCAAATAAGATGCCTGGTGGTCAAAACAACAAAACCTTGGCTCTGAGGTAAGGTTCATACTGTTCGTTTACCTAATTTTACGTTTGCCCTAAGTAATTTTAAAAGTATACCAAGCCTATAAAATTTGAAGTTTATTCAAACTCACCGAATACAATTATAAACTGCGTCTGTATTTTGCAAATTCCTGTTACTAATGTATCATTATTAATGTCAACATTAATACATTATAAAGATTGCGACTAATTTAATTTTCCTAATCTAATTTTCCTCTTCAGAACGAAGATTGACTGGAGTTTACCACCCTGTCAAAATGCAGATCGTGCAGTAAAAGAAATTGCAAACACTTATTTAGGAGACAAAGACCGCAAACTTCCAAAGAATGCAGCACCAAATTTTGGGTGATCGTGCCAAATTTAAAAGAGAAGGCAAAGTCATGATGCGTCACCGGCAATAAGATGCAAGGCTGAACTATCTGTTATAAGTTTTACAACCATTATCTCTTGACAGACTGACAGTTAACATATTTTATATTACAGTTAGTATTTTGTTTTACTCTGTATTTATAAAAGCATTTGCATGCCCAGAATATGCCAATTCGTAATCCCAACTGCGCATCAGATTGACGCGTTCTGTCCTTCTGCGTCGGAATCAGGGTCTTAGCCAGCCAGCCGTCCAGCCGTCATTTGGACGGCCAGTTTCGATTTACGACGGCCAGTTGAAAATGACGGCTTTTGGACGACTGTTTACTATTTGGACACGTTGTGGACGGCCAATAAGAAATATAAACGACGTCTTTTGCAGTTTTGCTCCTTTAGTATTTTGATATCTTTATTAAGTCAAATCAGGCATCAGGGAAACATTTATCATGCACAAGACATGTATTTTGACATTTAGAACGACGTCGCTGTTGTCTGTTGACGAGTAGCGACGATTCGTCAAATATACGTACTAGTTGTCGATTTGTCGGCTAATTTATACGCACTTTTTGTCGATGTTTCGCCATTTTTGTCGACTAGTCGCTTTATTTCTAAATTCGAAGCCTTCGAAGGACCAGGAGAATGAATCGTAAGAATCAACAAAGAAAGTTGACAAATTTCTTCCATACAGTCGAATCAGTCGATACTGAAAAAGAGCCGTCGAGTGAAGCAAATAACGAAGTTAATTTTGAATCTGGGTCAGACACGGAATCATCATTGTTATCTGATGAATCTGACAAGAATACTGCAGACGAAATTGCAGACGAACCAAAGAGCATAGATCGATTGGACAAGCTAATCAGAATTAAGTACCATGGCAATATAACTGATGGTCACTTACAGGCTGCAGCAGAACAATTTATGGCTCTTCCAAATCGTAGAATATCTAAATTATTGTAATCATAATAATTGTTATTTATCTAATATCATGATGTGATGATGACATGATGACTTGGTCCATTTTTCATATTAAATCATTAAAGTTCCTGTTTGTATATTAAATTACTGCTTTTTATGCATGATTGAATCATTGACACTTAAAAATGCTGGCAATTTAGTAATTAGTACTGAGGGTAGAAAAATACCGTACATAAGACAGTAAGGTTTTTATTAACCTGACGGCTGACACCGTGACACGATTACTTCCAATTTGCAAAATATTGCAATTTTAGCCCTTCGATACCCGTTGACAGTTAAAGCGGTATTCTGGGGTATTATGGCCCGATCACTCAAAAATATATGGCCGAGATGGACAATTTGGACACCCAAGTTTCAGATCCTGGCTAAGACCCTGGTCGGAATAACATCGTAATACACAGTATTCATATGAATTTTTATTTACATTTCTAATATTTATTATGAACTGCCTGATTAAGTAGCATCTACTAAGACTTACAAGTTAGGAAATGCGTATTAAAAACATATAAATGTTCTTGTCTTCTCGATAGCTTGTGAAAAACTGAAAATGTATTGTGTTTGACCTTCGGTCCTTCACGCGTATTGCGACTGTTTAGGGTGCTGCGGCGGTGCAGTATTTTGGACATGAAATTACTGGCGTAAAATCTATGGCGTACAGAAAACGAACTTTCCAGTATGGATGAAGGTGAATGAACAGCCAAAAGTCACATAAAATCTTTTTAAAAAACTTTTTTACCTTTTCCTTACAAAAACATTCAAAAATGAGCAGAATATTCAAACACTCATAAACCAAATTGCCCAAACAGGATTTTAGCGGATTTTGGATATGTTGTTCTACTCAGAATTGTGCTTCGTTTGACACCAAAACCAGCTTTATATCATTTTTTCCCCGTCAAAATGCCCAACAACCAGACTATGCATCAAACTGTTTAAAGCAAAAAAGAATTAGAATTATTTCCAAAATATGCAAGTTGAAATCTCAGCCCTGGGTCAAAGTTACACCCGGGGTTGAACATTTTCCCATTGTTTCACCCAGAAGTTTCCAATCGTTCCTGCAGAAACTTAGGGCATTTCAGCCCCAGGGCTGAATTTGGCCCCGGGTTGAAAAAGCTCCATGTAATCAGCCCCAGTAGCGAAGTTGGCCATAGCAACTGGTCATGCTATGCAAATGTTGAAACGATTTAAATATTCAGATCTTAAGAAATACATTGTTTTCAAAATATGCAGATGTTTATAAATTAGTATAGCATGACCAGTTGCTATGGCCAGCTTCGCCAGTGATCAGCCCCTTACCGTAGTAGACAGCTATCTTTGTTCTAGCAGGATACCAGACATGGCAAAATTACCCGCTTGCCATGTATAAAACCAAACGTGAAAAAACAATGTTATTCACATAAAGAAGCCGAGCCAGCCTGGCTTTCTGAGTTGCCCCAATTCACTGGGTCAACTCACCTCATGCAATCAGCCCCTTAATACAACCCCAAGCCAACTCAGTACATCACTACCTGTATACCCAGGCTTATTGAGGCCAAGCCTGTTGGAGTGTTGGCTCTCTCTATAAGTCTGATATTTACAGTACTAAAACAGAACTATTTAAGAGGCATATACTCTGCTAAATTATATAATAACATTTCATAATACTTTACTATGAAAACATTTTCAAAATATTTATATTTTGTCTGACAGAGACACATGGGTGATGGGGCCTGGCATCCATATTTTTTAATTATATTTCATCTAAGTCTTTATATTCAATCCTATTATAAATTGAAATCTCAAATTATTATTTAATTTTATTTACCTGCTTTTTGAGGTTATTTTTTGGAGAAATCTAAATCCGTGTCGTTATGTTGTTTGTATTTATATCAGTGATTCAAACATAAATATTACCATCAATTACCAGCATGCTTTGTGGCTGTTGCTAGTACGCACAACATGGAAGAAATTTTTTGACACGAAATTTATACGATCTACGACATTGTTTTGATCTCGCACTTTATTGAGTTAAAATAAAATGAGTTCGTGAATCTTGTTGTGTTATTGTATAAAATATGGCCTTCGACTAACAAATATTCAATATGTTTTTTCCTACTGATGAACGCAACTCTATACTTAATGATTCAAGCGCTGGCACGGGGACAATCATGATGTCCTAAATATATTTCAACAACATAAATTGCATAAATACAGTACCTCTTCATCCTCAAGAATAGAGATGGTAGTCTCCTTGACACCCGCATTTATTAGAATTAAGCGTAAAGAATCCATCTTATAAAACGAAAAAAAAATCACAATTAAATATTTAGATGATGTTTGATATAAAAATACTTCGAGAATATCATACATAAATCGCGTTTTATCAACTCATGTTGAACATACCAATTTAATAACAAATTATATTCCGTTTTGCTCTTCGTAAGAATATCAATGTGCAGTTTAAGGTTACAGAACACCCTAGGAAGCCCATTCACGAAATTTGTTACCGCCGGCGCTATTTGTCTCCGAGTTATCTCAAATTTGCACCAAATATAGTTAAGTATGCGAAGAACACTATCATACTGTGAAAAAAATAAAAAATACAAGATTTTGCCAGACATATCCATCAATCTAAAATCATATGACCTTTGCGCCACGGTTTAACCTGGTCTTTGGTTTTACCAAAAAGCTCTCAATTTTCCATATTTACACTTCTCGATGTTTCTTCTAAAAAATTGTGTCAGGGATTTTTTATTACTGGAGGGGTTTAGCAGCTAGGATATTTTTTTCTCAACCTATGTTGTGGAAGAAGCAATTGACGAAGGCCCGTAACTCAGTTAGTTTTTACATAAAAAAAAACGCCGACACTTTTGTAGCCCAGATGTTCGCTGACATCCTGTGCAAGTTTGGTGGGAATCGGTTACAACGCGCGACCAGGTTACATCTTTTAGTGCCCCTATGTGATTCAAAATTGATGTGGTAATAAATAAGCCGTGAAAGTTCGGCGCGGTTTTAACAGCTATTGCAAATTCTCTGCCCCCTCTAATAATTAATTGAATTACTTTCCACCAATAAGAATAACAGCGATATTAATTGTTTGTTTTGCATAGTCTTTGTTTTGCAATTGCAACTCACCACTAGTACACTGAAATAGCCCTTGTCTACAAAGTTCGAAGAGGCCTGCAAAAAGAAAGGGCGCAAAAGTACTTGGACGGCTAAAGAAAAAAAGCGCAATGCCAGTGAGTCAGTTTTTACACCTGATGGCCACAGCAATAGATTTCATTTCTATGTTTTTGGTATGTTTACTCCAAGTGTAAATGGGAGAAGAAATATCCATCATGCTAAGACATTTTGCTGCTGCGGCTTTGCCTTTTCCTATTGCTCTGAAAGCAACAACAGAGGATGTATTCACGTCATATTTCTGGCCTGTTCTTTTCGAAATCGGTTCAGGAAAACATGTTTGGTGTGAAATACGTCTTACTTGAGCAAGAGAAAATCCATTTCGCTCCTAAACCTTGTCTCGAATTCATTTTTTCAAGTATTTTTAGTGGTACTGGCACTCCTTACACACTACAGAGTTGTCTAGCATTTATTACAAACATTCTGGACTGACAATATAATTGCCAACGGGTGGTTTAGCAGAACTGTCATCCTCATTTTCACTTGAGTTAAAATCCGAATCAAACTCATCTGATTTAGATTGTGATTCTGACCCCAGTAATGCCGCTTTTCGCTTCTGGAAACTTTCCATACTTGTCTTCATTTTCTACTCGCTTCTAGAAGACCATTTGGAACGTTTATCGCTGTTCGCAATCATGTCTGGCCATCGTGTCTCTTGAGTCTTGGTCAAAGTATGAGCCCTTGTCGCTAGTGGCAGATAAATGTTCCTTTTTCTCATCCAAAAAGACGTCTTTGTCAACTTTCTTGCGTTTGGCCCGTTTTTACAACTACCACAGAATGGATTTTTATTTCGTTTACTGTCAGACAGAGCCAGAGAGACGAGTTGAAGTTGTGTGTTTGTTTTTCCAATTTCTTTCGATGTAAATTGATACAAATTAGCTGTCATTCATCCTGTTGATTAATAGTTGACTTTCCCGCCACGGATAGGCCTACTCTGGGGCCCAATGTCGCCGTGTTCTTGCGCGACATTAGGCAACATTGGGAATTTTCGAAGAAAAGTAGTAAATACAGTAGGCGACACTGGGCGACATTGGGTAAAAAATGGACGAAACTGAACAGCAATATGCAGCCAATGTCAATTGTAATTCACAAATTATAAAGTTAGAAATACAACAGTAAATATCAATTATTGGTTCTTTAGTTCCTATGGGCAAGGATAATAGTTGATAATCATGTCATAATTTGCCATATTTTGAACTTATCATGTATCATTAGTAACAAGAATGGCTTGAAAGGTGCTGTATTACTATGGTAAGGTAAAGCTGTAGTGCATGATACATTCACCAAGGACTCTGGCTCTTTTTTATTCACATGACTAGTGTACACTCTGATATTGCCTCATAGATTTTTGAAACCTAAGGTATACAGTCATGTAGCTAATTCACATTTGTGGTAAATTGGTAAACAAATTGTCAACTAGTACTGTGCACCATTTGAACCATGTACCAAACAAATATAAACAAATATTTTAAATAATGGTCATTAATTAAGCTGAATTGTTTGTGGTCTTAATCAAAAATGTAAAATTAACTTCTTTTTTTGGAGAAACTCATAGTTAGAAAATCATGATGAACTAGTATCTGCCCAAAGAGACAACCTTGAATTTGAATGAGATCATTCTACTGTAGTTTCATGAGCTAAACTGTTCATTTATACATGTATATATATAAACTTTGACAGAGAATGTCTCAATTAATTTTATTATGTTTCATCCTGACCGTGCATCATTAGGATTTTCTATTTAAAATTCAAACTAGTATGCAGTTGTAACTTTTTAATACTTCCGTCTTGTTTCTGTTAGCATCATTAAATAATAGTTGTCTTGTACTGTAGAGAGTGTAGTTGAATTGTAAATTTGTTTTAAATTGTTGATTTTAAAATAGGAAAAGTGTGCCAAGTGGTCAGCGGCATTTTGCCAAACTTGTGTAGGTACTTCATCTTGCAAGGATATAATGGATCCATATGAATTACTTTAAACCCAAACTTGATCTCAGGTTCTTCCATCTTCTGCCTGTTCTTTTGGTAATCGTTTTAACGCTTATATAGTATATAAGCGCCCTGCATATAACATATGTGTCTTTTGAATGGCCTGCATGTGATAGTATGGAAAATATTCGTCAACTTACAGCATTAATTCAATACTTTTACGGGGGATGCAGACAGCAAGTGAGTAATTTTATTTTACCAATGTCTAATACCAAGTCTTAAAAATTTTGAACTATGTGATTATCTATGATCTTTCGTAGAGTGTATGCAATGTGATTGTGAAATTCTAACTATTTAGTACAATTTTAAGCTAAACGGAACTGCATATTGCCAAGTGAGAGGCATTCTATACTTTATAAAAGCTATAATCAATTCAAAAGTTTCTCATGTATATGTGTGTATGTGCATGTGTGTATATACTTGCATATGTCTATATCTTTATAACTTTAGTATAAAGCACATAACATTTATGTATATGCGATCAACAAATATATATTATTATTAATAATATTTGATCCAATTTAGGTTACACATTGAGTATTCATGACTGAGTTAGAAATTGTACAATTTCACAGTGAAATTGCATGTACAGTGATCTTTAATATGATATGCAATTTTCTGCATATTAATAACCTTATAGCATTTAGTCAGTAATGGCAAATAGATTTTACGACAATCTATTCTGTGTTTGGAATAGTGGGACATTACATATATAACAGCCCAGGATATGTTATTGACATCAACATGTATTAGCACAGGAGAGACTACCCAAACTCCACTCACATGATCCAAGCTCGATAACAGGGTTCTATTCCCAGATGGTCACCCATCCAAGTACTAACCCTGTCTGACCGGGCTTAACTATTGTATTGATGAGAGGCAGCGCCCTAACAGTGCACACCACCTGTGTTCATGTTTATATGATAAACAAAGAAAGCATATGAGAAACTAACAAATTGCCCAGGAATAGAACAGGCAACGAAGGGCAATGTTGGGTGACATTAGGCGACATTGGGCGACATTAGGCCCCAGAGTAGGCCTACGGATGTTTTAACACGATAACTCGCTCAATTTTCAATATTTTCAATTCAAATTTTTGTAGCTGATAGATCTAATGGTAACCTTTACAGACATATCAAAACACCATTTTCTAGGGTATTCTGCAACCTTCTCAAACTCATTAATAATTCATGAAGAAAATTCAAAAGAAATTAATATTTAATCAGTATTTAGAAATAAGAGGAAGATTACAGCCGAATTTCCCCAACTTTAATCTCGATTTTCTCACAAAATATGGATTCGTTTGAGAAGCAAGTTCTAACACTCGTAATTGTTCATCCTCTGATGTCTAAATACGGACAAACCGGTTAAAAAAACTCGGCTGCGCCTCGTATTTTCAACCGGCTTGTCCGTATTTAGAAATCAGAGGAAGAACGCTTACTCGTGTTAGAACTATTACTTAAAGTGCTTATGCAGCCAAATTTTAGGTATTGCTTTTATTCGTTTAATAAATTCGCCAAACTTTTGCGGTTATTTCCCTGTAATCAGAACGCAAATTGGTCCAGTAGAACTAATTTTATGACTGTTTGAAATCTCAAAATTTTCGAAATGCGATACGAACTTTGCGCGCATCATTTCTTGTGCTGTGACGTCATAACGAGGACACGCTTATTCGACTTGGCGAGATACAACATGGCGAGTACATCGAGTGCTTTACATAAAACGCGTAAACACGGAGGTAGAACGTGTGTTGCTGGTGGCCCTGGTCGTGTAAGTTGCCAAAATAGTCAACATACATCAGGTATATCTACCCATATATTCCCAAACGAGGAAAAGGACTGTAAAAGAAGGAAACAGTGGGAGTGCTTTGTTCGAAAACACAGGCCGAATTTTACATCTTCGCGCTCATCTGTTTTGTGTTGCGCGCATTTTGAAGAGAGTTCGTTCACCACAAATTTGGAAATCGCTACTTCTCTTGGCATGAAGAGGAAATTAAATCATGACGCTGTTCCCACAATCGACGTGGCAGGAGTTGCTGAACTTGCGACTTCTCCTGGAGTTTCAGATCGCAAGCGCAGAAAGGTAAACTGACACTTCATAATATAAATATTCATAAGGCCATATTATAATACATCAATAATACGTGTTCCCTTGCTTGTTTGATTCTGTTCTGTTCGAGTAAGTTTTAAAATGCGTTTCAATTGATTCTATAGATCATTCGCTGCAGCAAGAAAGTGTTGCCCAAAAAATATTGCCGAGCGAGTCGGACTCAGAGGGTTTGGCGGAGGGACAAGGAGAAGAAGGCTCAAAAGATGCCGAAATGTTATTAGAGTCGGATATATCCTGTACAAAATGCGCATTTCTCAAAAAGAAAATCAAGAAGCTCCAGAAGAAGGTGAGCTGGCTGAAAAAAGGTAAAATGGACCTTTCAAGGAAGCTTCAGGCAGTTCATAGCGAAGCCGAAGGCGAAGGGCAAAGTGGACGTGGTAGCACTTCCGGTTCTGAAGTTGAAAGGAAAATTGAGTCAGAAAACAGTGAAGCCGAAGAGGAAGGAAGCCACCCTACCGAAAACAAATCGGATTATGACTGGTCCTCAATGGAAGAAACGAGTCAATCGTCATATGATGGCAATGATGAAGAAAATGAAAACTCCTCCAATAAAGTGCAGTAAGTACATACATTATCATTTGAAACAATTTATGTCGAAAGAAAAACCACTGCCTTTCAAGAAATAAAAGATGAAACATGATATGCTGAATAAAATCATAGTGATAAAATCATCTCGAAAACTCAAGATACGAGTGAAAAGACAAGAACATATGAAGCATTGACCTTCCAAAGTTATATTTGATCATGACTTGGAATAAAGTTGAAATATTACAGCTTCATATTTTCTCATCTTTTGATTCAACATTATGTTGAAAGTTTGCACATGTTTTATCTATGAGGATTGCTTTGATGAAGGCTTGAGTCAACAGGTTGAAACCTCAACATGACTTATTATGCATATATATACATGTTTCTTTCTATTCATGGTTTCATAGTTCATACACTAAAGCAGTGCCTAATATTTTAGGGTTGAGCCAGGGACAAGTGTCCAATCAGAGCCAAAGTTTGTGGTATTTTGTGGCATGTTAATGAGCCTGTTTACCATGTTTTGCTTTAACTGCAAAGCTCCCAACCCTAAAGCAGAAATAAAGAGGAATGGATCTATGGCTACAGTGACCCAAATTTGCAGAGAATGTGAGCCAAGAAAACGTTACCAGTGGAGAAGCCAACCATTAGTATTAGGAAGATACCCAGCTGGCAATATAATGATGAGCTATGGAATTTTGATGCCAGGGATTAACATTAGCCAGACAATGTTAATGTTTAGACACATGAATTTGTTGTCTATATCATTAAGGACATACTTTGTACACCAGAGTAAATTCTTGTTCCCATCGATTTTGAGCTACTATGAAAATTATCAGTCCAATATGATTATTCAATTAAAAGAGAAGAATGGGGACAGCATATGGTCAGGTGATGGTCGATTTGATTCGATGGGGCATAGTGCCAAATATGGTGTATACACCATGTTTAGCAACACTTTGTCAAAATTGGTGCATTTTGAACTCCTTCAGGTAAATATATTTGAAATTGAAATATTATATTGTAGTTTTAATTTATTTTTAAAATTCACACAATTAATCAATTGATATCCGAGAGTAGTAAAAAAGTAGAGTGCTGCGTAGACAGTATTTTGAATATATAACAAAGTGAAAAGGTGCTAAACTGCCAAGAATTTAGTGACGAGATTGATTTGATTGGCTACTTTCTACTTTTGGCATATATATAAGCCCCATTTATTTCATTTCATCTCGTCTTACTCTGATGAAGGGCTCTGCTCGAAACGTCAGTATCTCGTCACTAAATTCTTGGCAGTTTACCACCTTTTCACTTTGTTATATAATCAATTGATAGTTGGATTGCTTGTAATTTAGCCTATCAAAGCCAAATATGCTGTTAGCAATTATCAATTATAGTTATCCAGGTTCAACTGTGTCTGGTTCATGAATTTACATGTACAATATTCACCAATTATTCTGATAACCATATTGTTAAAGCTGTATTACCAGTAATCCCGAGGGCCTGTAGGGGAGTTCCAACTTAAACTGACTAAATAAAGAGGGGCTAGAAGAGCATTTAAGCCTGTTTTTAATTAGTCAAGCACTTTTTCATGGAAAACAGGCTTAACTACTCAAATTAGCCACCCCATCAGTTGAATTCTCACTATACCAATGAGTGAAAGAGGAGCACAAACAACAAAACAATTAATTTACATATATCTCGATAACGCCTGTACATTTATTTTAGCCTACAGGCCACACAACTGGTAATCCATCTACAGTAGATGGTTGAATGTCTGGATTGGCCAGATTGCCAGAAAGGCAAGAATAAGTGTAGGGGCTTAAAAGCAATAGTCTATGGTAATACCATAATACATTTTTGTATATTTGTGGTTATACAGGCAAATCAGTCAGGAAGCAGCAATGCTATGGAGCTTGATGCTGCACAAAAGTGTTTTCAGTATCTAAAAGAAGCTGAGCTGAAAATTGATATTTTTATCAGTGATCGACATGGAAGCATTGCTAAGTGGATTAGAACTGAAGAAAAAGAAACAAATCATCCCCTCGCCCGGCGCGAAGCGCCGGCCGAAGGCCGAAGGCCTGAGGGCGAGGGTGCTAATATCGACCGGCGTTTAGTCCCTTATGACGGGGGATGCAAGGGATGGGCAGAGTAGAATCGAGTTTGTTTGTTTTTATATATGCATCAACCGGAGGTGCGCGGCATCGGGAAATTTGGCCCTGGTAACTAGATATGGTGAGTAATAAATATCTGCATTTGAATTCGTGTTTTGTCGGGTTATACGGTGAACGAAGATTTGAGTTCAAAAAGATCGTGAAAAGGCAGTGAAAATGCAATATATCGTCGTCCGAAGATGTCAAGTTCGTAAATCAAGTTCGTAAATCAAGTTTTTAATACGTGGCGTCAAAACTAAAGGTAAACCCATTTTCGGTTTTTTAAACCTGTTAGTCAGTTACAAAGATAGTTTGGCAAACATGTGCGAGTATGTTATTCAGGCTTTTATTTGATGTATAGCATGATTTTCTTGCGTTAGTAGTTCAAAAGATATCGTCGTCTGAATATCTAAAATATTTATACGGAGTTTGTCAATCCAAATTCCAATCCAAGCGTCGTCGCTTTTTTCCAGCTGTTAGGTATCAGTTACAAAAATATTTTTGTAGGTATGTCAGAGGCTGTTAATGAAGCTTTCATTAGATATGTAGAATGAGTTCTTAGAGTTAGTACTTCAAAAGATATTGTGGTCGGAACATTTCACTTTTGGCATGTCGTCATGGCAACCGAAATTTAAAATTATTATAACATCAACCCAAGTCAGTTGTAGGGTTAGGATTAGCGATTATTTGAATTTCGGTTTGTTGATATATCGAGAAAGCGCCAATCAGACATCACGAAATCACTCTTTGAAGGGCTTTCGCTCGAAATTGAATAGTCCTTACATAAGATATACCAATAAATTATGTGCTTTATTATAATATTGCAGAATAACAAATGTTAATACAAATTTTAAATGGCAGATTTTATACTTTTATTTAAATTATCCATCACCATTGTTTCACTCGGTCACTTTGCAACCTCATCCACAATGGAATAATTGCAATACTTGATAATTAGCTATATAGTGAGCACCAGTACTGGTGGTAAGGTACAGATTATAGCTGTGTTTATACTGCAAGTCTATAGGACTAACCAGGACCAACCTGGCTGGATGCCACCTTGGGCCTGGCTTACATTTTACTCATTTTAATAGTGTAAACATATACACTGGCTATAACAATCAGCATTTACGCTCATCTGATATTATGGCATATGCCCTTCTGGCCAATGGCTTAGTGTGTCTGTTTAAATTCACCTTTGTCCTGGATAGTAGGCCTGGACAGTGCCAGTCCTAGGCTTTCAATGTATATTTTTACACAGCTTTTGAAGGATAAATACTGTATAATGTATAATTGGGTAGGTTAACACTGACTGTGTCAGGGGAACATGTTAGGATTAAACAAGTGGTATCACCCCACTGACAAGAAGCAGCTGAAAGGAATTTCATCCTGAATTAATATATATCTATATATTGGTGAAATAATTAGATTAAGCAATATCGTTCTTTGTTGTATATTATGGGCTTTTGTCATTTCAATTTTTGAAATTGTGTTACCGGTGCTTGAATACCATTGAAATACTGGTACATGAATGTGCATAATTATATAATATTAATAAAAGTTAAGAAACAGAAGTCTTCTAAAAGAATAAAAGGTTTATCAGACTTATCAATTTGGTCTAGGATAAATTTAGGTATGGAATCTTTTGGTATCTGCTACTAACAATTAGACAATAAGGAACATACAAGGTACAAGGTTATGCAGTCTCGTGAATACAATTGTACTTTGAGTAAAATATGAGTATGCCACTGTTACGGTACTGTAAACATGCATGTTGAAATTTATTATTAAAAGCATAACTGACATAATTAACTTTAATTATGTAATATATAATTAATAAAATGATTATTTAAATTAATAATTATTAAAATTAATTATTAATTTCAATAATCAATAGTTACACAATTGGTTTCCAACCCTGCCTGCAAGACAGTTGTGTCGGCAGACTTTCCCACTTGGGTTCTGTTCAGTACACTACCCACAAATTGCACCCAAAAAATAAGCAGTTTGAAAATCTGTTCAGTTTGGCAATATTAAAGCCTCAAACAGTAAGCGGGCGAGGGGTTGTTGCGTACACGTATTTCTAGTTTTAATGATATTTGGCATGTAAACAAAGGTATCAACAAGAAATTACGAAAAGTGGGCAAGGAGAAAGGTTGTGAAATTATCAATGATTGGCTGAAAGGTATCCGGAACCACCTGTATTGGAGTGTACAAAGTACACAGCTTGGATTTAGCGAGTTGGTAGCTGCAAAATGGAAATCAACAGTTCGTCACATTGCCAATAAGCATCATGATCATCCCGATAACTATTTACCCAATGCGAGCACAATGAAGATCTAGAAGCTAGAGATTAGATTAAAATGGGTGAGGCCTCGTTCACACAAACATCCTAAACATAATTATAAACACATATACATGGGCTGTGATGACTTTATGGTGTATGATTTCTTTTGAATTTAGAAAGAATTTTTAAAAATTTTAAAAATTGACTATAAAGAGAAAATGTCTGTAACATACCGGTATATGTTGTTGATTATGACACTTGTATGAACAGGTAGCCAGTGGTGAAGCTGGCATGGTTATGTAATATCGATCTGTATATTTTGAAAATAATACATTTTTTAGAATATGAATAGACCAGTCATTTGCCACTACAGGTACCTGTTATTCTATTAGCCACTTCAAAGTTGCGCTGTAGGCCTATCCAGTGGAAATACTGCGCTATGCGCAGACACAGCTTGTGCTTGGAAGAGCCCTTGATGTCACCAATGTTGCAGAATGTGAAACTGGGGAGACATCTTACATTATGGTCGATAGAAGAGAAATCTTGGAGACATCTTTTGATGAAATAGAATCGATTACCAACAAGTTTGTTACATTGGAAGTGCAGTTTTACGGCGAGGTGAGCTGTGATAATATATAGTTTTGTAATTATAGAGATTTTTCTTTCCTCTCTTAATATACTGCAGTACCTTCTCTCCCCCCTTGTCCTGCGTGTGCTTTGTTTTCACCTATTTAATGAAGTTTGCAATCATACAATGCTATATAATACAGCTGGAAAATTAAAATATATACTGTATATATTATAATACATACAAAAACTTTTCAGGTGGCTGAAGATTATGGTGGGCCAAGGAAAGAATTTTTTTGTATGTGCCTGAAGGCAATAAAGGAGAAATATTTTGATGATGGATTGCTACCACATCTTGCAAAGGCCTACCACACAATAGCAGTGATCATGGGTTTGTTTAAAATTACCTTTTATTTTATTTTCCCCACAATGTATAGTTCCAGAAAATATCCTTCCCCCATGGAAGGCAATGGAAATATGATTGATATGATTGATTGTACTGTATATTTTTTGTGTGTATATATATGTATGTGTATGTATGTGTGTATGTGTGTGCGTGTGCGTGTGCGTGTGCGTGTGCGTGTGTGTCTGTGTGTGTGTGTCTGTGTGTGTCTGTGTATATCTATATGTATATCTATATGTATATCTATATGTATATCTATATGTATATCTATATGTATATCTATATGTATATCTATATGTATATCTATATGTATATCTATATGTATATCTATATGTATATCTATATCTATATGTATATCTATATGTATATCTATATGTATATCTATATGTATATCTATATGTATATCTATATGTATATCTATATGTATATCTATATGTATATCTATATGTATATCTATATGTATATCTATATGTATATCTATATGTATATCTATATGTATATCTATATGTATATCTATATGTATATCTATATGTATATCTATATGTATATCTATATGTATATCTATATGTATATCTATATGTATATCTATATGTATATCTATATGTATATCTATATGTATATCTATATGTATATCTATATATCTCTATATATCTCTATATATCTCTATATATCTCTATATATCTCTATATATCTCTATATATCTCTATATCTATCTATCTATCTCTATCTCTATCTCTATCTCTATCTCTATCTCTATACCTCTCTCTCTCTCTCTCTATCTCTATCTCTATCTCTATCTATATCTATATCTATATCTATCTATATCTATCCATGATAAGTGCATGCGCCCTTTAATGATCAAAATCTGAGTTTAATAGACGAGAACAAGTACCATACCAGAATACTTTTAATGGGTACATATGTATACGTGCTTCTTACGAAAATTGTCTATTGACTAAATGCGAATTTTCATAGGCGCATGCGCCTCTAAACGGCGATTTTGACTCGAAAAATCGTGAATTTCCGCTTCTAGACGCATGCGCTTATATGCGGGATAATAGGGCACATGGGTATGAGGTTGGGTTGGCAAGCCAGCGTAGGGTCTTATCTCCACTCGCCGGGTACGGAGTTGTTACCAGCATTACACTCATCAATATTTTTGATAATCCATGTGGATAGCCACCCCAACCAGTCGTCATTTTTTTATTGAAGAATTTATCGAAGAGGTTGTTTAGTTTGTTAGTAAGCAACTTAACGTGAACCAATTCAAGTTTATCGGAATGATATTTTGCCATAGCAGCATGATGTAACTATGGTGCATAATAAAATATTTTTATCAACAAAACCTGAGAAGTCAATCTTTCAAACGTTTTCTTATTTTTATTCTCAACAGTTAATTTATATGGGTAATAGCATGAAGTGAGTTTTTCAAAGACTATCAAAATAGCACGGGTTTCCTTTTTTCTTCACTGTATTTCCTCGAAACTGCTCAACCATTAAAAATAAACACTTTTTGTCATGTATAGTATTAACCATAACACTAGAAATACGCAACAACCCCTCGCCCAATTGCTGTTTGAAACTTACAGTACAATACTTCTTTTAGTTCTAAATTACTTGAATTAGATAATAGCCACTTCATTTGCCAAACTAAATAAATTTTCAGTGGACAATATCTTTCAGAGCTTTGTATTGTCTGAATTTAATTGTTTCATAGGACATCAAAATAAATACATGTAGCCCAAACGTTTTAATTTTTGAGTGCAGCAACAGAACAGTGGGGGGTCTACTGCTGTTTCTACCATCAATCACTAAGAAAGAAATTACTTTTATCACAAATTGATAACTCACGAAATAATCAATGCAGTATTTAGTATATAGACACCAAAGGCTGTTGAAGGAAGAAAATGCATCTCTATCATACATGAGTGTTCTGTAAGTTGATAATTCTACCCACATTGGACTACTGTGATGTGGAGCTGGCAGGAATATTGATAACTAAATATTGATGGTCATAATCAGGTCTCTATGCATGTCAGGGAAACTGATCTTTCCTAAGTCAGGACTTGAAACTGATTGGTTAATAGAAATCCCAAGTTTTGTACCTCTTGTATTAGAAGCAATTAAAAGTTACATTGTGTTATATGCTAGTTAGGAAATTCCATGGCATTTTAACATCATATCTACCAGTCAAGAGCTATTTTCCATGTTTCAATTAATCTGTTCATGCATGTTATTAGCACCATTATCTATTGCCTTAATTGACAATATGTGAAGGATATACAACTTTTGAGTTAAAATTAGTTTTTGTAACATTGTACTGTACAAATATGAATATGTGTTGAAATGTGTAACAACTGTAATTTGTTAGAAAACCCCCCATATATTGATACCAGTGTTAGCATTGAAGGGGCTATCCTGTATAAATATTATTGTATTATTATTATATTATTATTATTATTAATATTATTTTTATTAATACTAATAATAATAATGCATTAATAATAATAATAATACTAATTATAATAATGCCTAATGCAGATTGCAGATACCATATTTGCCATGTAACAAAGCATATATATATGGCATTGTGTACTATAGTATCTAAATTATATCACCATGCACATATATATTATAACCTATATTCAGGATGCCATGCCTATACCCAATGTGAACATAATAATAATAATAAGCTGTATTTTACATTGACATAATAAGTTGTGACCCACTAAACATGTTCCATAATGGATGGAGTACTGTAAACACAGATTATATATGGAATACATGCAGGATTTCATCACGTATTTGGTTGTCGGTGTCTTCTCCGTAGGCGCAATCTTTCGCTGCACGTCTCAATCTAGTTGCAAATTGTCTGACTGTCTCCCCAGGTGTTTGTATTAATTTTCTGAAGAGTGTCTTGCGTAGGTTGTATCGACTTTCGGGACAAAATAAGTGTTAAGAGCATCTATTGCTTTCTTATAATCTTTAACATCTCCAGTCTCCGGTAGGGTTGCAAAAATATCCTGGACATCAGTACCAGCCAAATGGGGTAATAAGGCACGTCTCCTTTGCTTGTTAGTTGTATTTTCTTCGTCTATAATCAAGCCTTTTCCGTCGGCGAACAGTTCGAAAGCCGTTAACCACCGTTTCCATTGTAGTCCGAGGGTGCTCTGATATGTGAAACACTCGAAAGCTTTGATACGATTTCTCTCGTTATCTTCCATTGTTGTCGTAAATTGTTTTGCAATTCGGTCGTTTATTCGTTCTTTTCCTCGTCGCCAATGTTATAGTTCGAGATGGTTAATATTAATAAAGGATTGACACAGATTGAACTCAACTTCGCTTTATTCAATCACTCTGACTCGAGGCCATCTTAACAACCATCCCCGCCGTACCCCTGGGGGCCTAAGTCCGAAACTCATGAAACTGAATCGGATACACTACAAACGTTTGTTATTTAATTTGTGGGCGAAATTTCTTTTTAAGTGTAGCAGTGAGAACCAATGAACAGAATATCGTTTTCTCCCTACTTGGGGAGGTGGGTGAAATAAGCCAAATTTAGTACAAAAAGTAAAGTGCGGGCGTGCGAATTTATAATTGTCATTCGAAATTCCTTTGTGTACGTTGAGCCACAGTCTTGAGCGTGTAAGGCAACTTCGTCTCTGTTTCTTCTTGTGGTATAGCTTACGTAAAGCCGGTTGAAATGGCTCATTTAAACCTAGCATCCCACACAGCGAGTGGCACACTTGTTAACAGTGGAATACGTCACAGTCTGGGAGAAATCTCAGTGCCACAAGGGCCTGCAAATCAACGACGTCTTTCCCGACCAAATACAATGGAGGACATCCATCGCAAAAGGCGTAATGAGAAAGAGCGCAAGGCAAAAAAGACACTGTCAAGAGAAGAAAAAAGGCATACGGTGGTGCAGAAATTGAAGAAGACTTTTTATCTTCAAGAAAAGAAGTTAGCAGCTGGCTGTGCGAGTAGGTAAAGAAAGGGAACGGGCTGTCGATTTCTGGAAGTGGGAGAAGGAGAAAATGCTACGTGTTACCAGCAATGTGTATGTATTAAAATGTTTTCTTAAAATTTTAAAACATTGACCGCTGATGGTACATCAGAGAGGGTCGTGGCTGTTTAGTATACTCAAAACGTCGAAATGTGGAGAGAGGACTGTAACATAATAAAACATAACACAATTTTATTTATACAGGGTGACCCCTTCAGTGAAATACACTGGTATCACCGGGGGCCTTGTAAACCAACCCCAAAACAACAAAGATTATAACCCAACCCTAACCCCCCGCATAATGAGTTTTTCGAGATCACGACTGGGGGGAAAACTTGTTAGGCCAGAGGTTAGGATCTTAGTTGTTTTGGGATTGGTCAGTCCTCTCTTGAATCTGATTGGATGATGGGTTTTCTAGCTTAAAAATATATAAATAGACATGTTTTTTCGTATGCATTACAAAGGACACCTGACCTAATCTACCCTAATCCCCAGTCTCGAGTGTCACCCTAACCCCCCACGCAACACTAATAAGTCATTCAATCACCTTGCTCCTCGTACCATGCTCTTAGCCAATGAACCTTACGAGAGGTGCTACATTTTTCTTGACTGAAACTATGGGCAACCCAAGGGCAAAGGTATAAATTTATATTAAAATTAGAAATGTACACATGTATTTTGTATTTTTAAACAGACCGAGATTCGATCCGAGATTCATTAGTTTGGCCTCAATATTATAATAATAAACAAATTATAAATATATAAAAATAAATATATTATAAACTCATTAATAATTCATGAACCATAAACAAAAATTAATGTTTAATTATCTAGCTGATCATGTTTTGAAATATTTCAAAGTGCTAGAACTTTGAAAATATGTAAATTACTATGTTTGAGAAGTCAGTGTATATAAGTAAGTATATTGTCAGTGTATACAATCTACACTATATACATTTTAATTACATTGTTTACATACTATTATAGTATTTTTAAAACTTTGAGTGTTTCCAAAATACTGTTCTGTTTGTTATGTAAAATTTAAATCCTCATGTAATTTACAAAATTATAACTGTACTATATAAATAACTTTCCTTTTTTAAGAAATGTACACCAGATTGAAAAGGCCTACATTCAAGATTTGGTCAATGAAGGAGACAAAATTGGTGAAGGAACATTTGGGTTTTGCTTGAAAAAATTATACAGGGGTCATGTTGTTGCTGTGAAGTATTTTAAAAATCACTCGTCATCAGCAAATGTTGAGAAAGAGGCATTGATGAAACTCATTTGATCATCCAGGTATTATAATCACAAAATTGCACCTGGGTTTATGTAATGGCTACCACAGCATCATTTAGCTTACATATAATATATGTATATACAGGTACCTGTATATAGATGTAATTATATAGATTAACGATATCCTGAACAAGGCTACTACTGGCAGTGTGTTTTGTACGTTTCGTGGATAATTATCTAAAACAATTTTCTTTTACTCTTTGAGGTTTACCTTTTGTTTTTGGAATAAACACCATGTCAACAAAGCCATACATTATGGTAACAGAATTTTATGGTATTGATGGCCATTGTGTTACAATTGCAAATGCTGCCAGTGGACACCTGACCTTGGATACTCCTGACTGTGCAAAGTTACTCAGCAAGACTGCAGATACTCTTTCACATATTCACAGCAAAGGATTTGTCCACTGTGATATTAAAGGTGACAATATTGTTGTGAGAGTGGAGTCAGGGTGTATATGCCTGTCATCATAGACTTTGGCAAAATGAAAAAATTGACCAGGCAAAAAAATATTATCTGACTTTAAAGGAGCAAGAGAAATACTACAAACACTACAAGCATGTTGCACCAGAGGCTGTAGAGGGAAGACGTCCCCATTCAACATCCAGTGACATATATGCCTAAAGCCTGCCGCACACTAGAGCTGTCAGCTTTGCAAAGTTTCACTCATGACTGTTGGCGTAAGCAAGTTCCCCCAGTGTGCGGTGGCGTTTTGAGCGCTATTGTTCACGCATGCCATCGGCGCCGTATATTCAACATCTTGAATAATTTTGTGCACGAGTGAACATTTCCTCCAAGTGTGCGTGCGTGCAAAGCTATCAGCTTACAATAGGAGGCAAATATGCATGCGTGTTGACTCATAATACTAAATCAAAATTATGTTTTTAAAGGTTACCATAGATGTATTAGAGACTACTGGGATTCATGGCAAGTGAAACATTTCAACATGAATATGGTGATTTGTTTATCATTCCTGGAAAACTGAACCAAGACTTTGTAGAATTCTTTTTTCATGTCAACGTGAAATGTGTGGTGGCACACAGAACATGACAGCATGTGTGTATCCATATAGCATAAATGGATACAGTTGTTTTCAGACAGCGAAAGCACTGGGAAAGAGACAGACCAATGTGTGAGCTAGAAGAAACAATGTCATCCTTTAATGGAGAATGTATTCTTCCACAAAGGAGATATGAAAACAACATTTATGAGTTGAATGGTACATCGAAATACAAGGTAAGGTGTTGCAAATGGGAATAACAACATAAATTTCAAATGTTGTATAAGCTCTATTAAGCCTTCTTTTTAAGCCACCCACTTGGACCTTAACATTTTCAATAAGTATTCTCTTGTTACACTCGTTAATGTATCTAACAAACTATTCTGCAAAGATAGATTTATGTTGTTTGTATATGAAATTTAAATTGCCAATTTTCATGTCACAATATCAAATTATCATCCCATCTTTATAAACCTCTAGAATTTTAAAACCGCTTTTACAGTAAATTAGTTACATAATACTCACTTCTTGCAATGTGTGACTTGACTTATTTCCTCAAATCTTGACAATGGATTTCCACTCTCCTCTGACATGTCGATCTTGTCATTAAGTTGGGTATATACTACTCTTTCTATACTTTGCAATGTATATATATATATATAGATATAGAAGTTTCTTCATTTGCCAAGATCCCATTCGAAAGGAGGTGGAGTTGGGGTATTCCTTTGCAAGGGTTTCACCGTAAATAAAAATGAAGTCTCAACGTTTGCGTCAATGGAATATATGGATCTTTCCATATCATCGTCTCAAAAGCATATTCGCCTCATCAAACTGGCCTCCTCCATCTCATAAGAACAAGCTTACGACATCCATGTTCTTCAATGATTTTTCAACGATTTTAGAAGAGTTAGTTGTTGTTCTGGGTTATTTGTTAATTGCTGGGGATTTCAATTTCCATATGGATGTTGTTGATGATGATGATGCTAGTAGGTTTACGGAACTCCTGGATTCAGCAGGTTTACAACAAAGAGTTATGCACTTATCATAGGCTTTCCCTGGGGCTGACCCCCAGGTCAACCCCTGGGAACATGAGGGGAATTGTAGTGATTTGAACATTTTTATGCTCCATGGGGTAGGGGCATTGGTTGGCTTTAGAAATGATCACATCTGTCCCCCGGGAATTTTTTTGGAATCGGTCAGCGGTAGGTCGTTTCCCAAAACCATGGGATTTCCATATTTTATTTAAATTGTTTGCGGAAAATGCCATTATACAAAGCTTGGGATGTGCTAAGAAGAAAAAGGAAGGCTGTAGTTGCTGATAGTTTCGATGAATTTGTTGTAAAAGGTGAGTTCAAATATTAATTCAGTGTTGTCACACAGTGGGTACGAGGTTGTACAATGTTTATGCACATTTGCAAGCCATGTCAATTTAAATATTGGATGAGTTTAGGTTGTTTATTTTATTAATGAATGCCCTCTCAATATTCTAAATATTCTAGCCAAAAGAAAACTTGAAATAAGTGACGAGAAAGAGGTCACTGTATACACAGAAGAAGATGGCACTGAGATCGACGAAGATACTTTTATTGAACTCGATCCTGGTAGCACATATGTGCTGAAGGAAATGAAGCTTGGCTGCCTGCAGTTCCAGTTACTCAAGAGGACAAAAATGTCCGAAACAATCATCCACGATGAAAGTGACGACCGTATAAACTTCGGATAGTTTGTCAATGACACATGCAGTGGAAATTGGTGCGTACCTAGTGTACATGTTAAATTGTTTTTATTAAAAAAGAGAATTGTGGATAGAAAAAGTATTCATTATATAATATATTTTGTTAATTTAAAACAAGTTGGAAGGCTACTTTACAGGAGATATGATCATTTATTTTTTAACAGTATTAACACTCTTATGTTTGGTTTTGATATTAAATATTGATACAAATATACACTCCATGTCGCAGCATCAAGACAGAGGACACTAGTAGCTAGTGAAAGTGGGAACCTTTCAACTGGTCCTCCTATTTTGGTACATACCTTTTATTTTTTTGCTATGAGTACTTTTGTTATATAAAGTCGAGGTTTTTTACAATATTAAAACTTTTACCTGTAATTATTTTTTATCTTGTTTTCCAATCCTTGACCTTGTGCTGTGTATAGAAAGCATTATTATTAAAATGCTCACTTTTGATTTATTGGCCAAAGTTGTATACTATTAAGCTAGTTTTCCAAGCAGAATTCTTCTTTGTCTTACTTATATCCAATAGCTCACAAGGTAAAGAAAAATTCTGCTCCACACAGAAAATTTCCCCTAGTGGAAAACCAGCTTGAGGGGCCATTCATTTTAATAGTGCTGGCCTGTATGTACTGAAAATATTTTTTATTCTTCCTTGGCTTGGCTATGTTGTATGAAAAGAACAATAGAAATGAAATTAAAATAACAATATATGTATTTTTTTGTTAACCCGTTTCCTTCACTGGGTACATACTAAATTGTTGGTCTCTAAACTTGCTTGCTTGTTTTTATGGTGGTAGAAAATTAATATTTAACTGTAACTTGTATACTGTAAACATGGGTATTGCTACTGGGGTGTGTGGGGGTGTCTCGCCCCAACCTTTGAAAAACTCAAGTCATTTGGGCAAAAATAGGTAGCTGGAACATTATAAAATTCGGACAAAATTTGGTCTTGATAGGTAGTTGAATAGTAAATAAAATTTGTGCAATTTAGTCAGACACACTTCCAATCAAAATAGTTTAGCAACACCCCTGGCTGTGAAATATTCTCTATTTTGTTTGTAGACAAATAATCATTTAAAAATAGCATGGCATGGACATATCAATATTTATATATATGTAGCAATCAATAAAGTATAAATGAAATTCTGCATACTTTCTTATCCAGTGACTTACTATATGTGGTCCTTTAACATAAATAGTTACAATACTTGTAAGAGCTAAAACACAAAATGAATGGTAATATTTCTAACTTAATGTTGGAAACATAGGTTGGAAATTCTGGTGAGGCTGCAAAGGCTTCCATCACTAAGCATGACCTTGAGCAACAAAGTAAGATATTTGGGAAGGATGTGGATCGCACTTTATCTGAATATGAAAGGCAAATCAATGCTGCATCACTGTTCTTATGCCAAGATGTTTCTTTGCTTACTAACAGAAAGAAGCTTTTTGAACTTGCCAGGCACAAAATTGATGCAGATGGATACAATTATAAGAAGACAACGTCAAGGTCTAAGGTGTTTGGAAGTGTGCAAAATACAACTGGTGGTGTTCAAGTCCAGCAGGGTAAAAGAATGAAAGAGATCAGACAGAACAAAATGGAGGAACTTAATTAATAATAGAAGATAATAAATCCTGTAAAGAAACAATATCACTATTAGAACAGCAAAGAAGAAAATTTGTCACTGCAGAAAAATTTATTCAAGCAGCAGATATTGTTGAGCAAGTAAAGAACCATAGGAAGAAATCAAGGGAATTACATGTAGAACTTGAAAAATATGAAAAGGCTGAAGCTCGTTCTACCAAGTACCACAAACAAAAACGTAAGAAATTGGCTTCAGTAAAAAGTCAGTCACAAGAGGAGCTAAAATTTATCTTGCCAGATGAAAATTCCAAGAGAAATAGAAAAATCACAGAATATTCCAAAGAGATTTTTTCAAGCTGCAGTACTTCCACAAACACTGTGAGCCCACCCAAAGTCTGCCAAAACTCCTCCAATACATCCAATGCTCCTGCGAACATGGAAAGTGATGTTTGTCCAACGGAAGATTCCCTAAAGGTTGCCTCAAAATGCAGTGCTCCTGCCGACACTGTGAGCCCACACAAAGTCTGCCAAAACTCCTCCAATAGATCCAATGCTCCTGCAAACATGGGAAGTGATGTTGTGTGTCTAACTGCAGATTCCCTAAGGGTTGCCTCAAAGTGCAGTGCTCCTGCAAACACTAATAAAAAAATTCCGAAAACTGCCGCAAGCAGTGATAATTGCATGCCAGATCAGAGTTTTTGTCTAACCCCACAGTAGATGCTGTGGGGGCAACAGAGAGAAGTATGCTGTTACAACAGTACCTACCTTACCATTTCTATGCCCTCAGTAACGTTTCAGCTGTTAATGGCTGCTACATCAGTAAAATTAATGACATGTCGTTAAGGGATTTTGTTGTTGCAAGACAGGAATACTGTCATCAGTACCATTTCCAGGGTTGTACAGAATGTGAAAAACGTATCTGCAGCAAAGTGTCTTATGAGCGAAAATGTGGTAAAAGTACAGTCAATATATGTCAAGCATTTTTTAAAGAAAGGTTCAAAGTATAAAACAGATAAGGCTGTGAAACGATTGTTGCAACTGCCAGTTATTGTTTTCCCAATAAAAGAGAAAGAGAAAATAACCCTCTATGCAACAGAATCAGAAGCAAAAGACTGCACAAAACTACTTAGTCTAACCAGAGCTTGCTTGGTACAAACCAAACAAAATCGGGTGAACTCAACAAAGCTACTTTGTCTGTTATTTGTGATTTAGCAAGTTCGGAGGCGGATAAGAAGCTCATCAAGTATACAGCATTGCTCAGCTCTGGAATTTCCTCTCAACAAGCAAGAAAAATGTTTGGAATATCAGAAGCTCCAAAGTCGAAATCTGACGTTTCTCAAGCACTTAAGGAAGCAACTGAAATTCAAGAAGCAGTAAATAAGCTGTCCATAGTACAGGAAAAGTGTGCTTTGGAAAGTCTTGGCATTGTTAACAGTGAAGAGAGCCAAGAAAGCAGCGAGGAGAGTCAAGATGAAGATGGGAATGACAGTGAAGAACACTTGAATCTCACTTTATCGGAAGAGGAAGAAACATGTGAAGAAAATAAAGGTCAGCATTTAAACGAGATACAATGAATGATGTGCAAAAGCAGAAAGATCAGAGGGATAATTATTTTGCTGTTAATGAGACATCTAGCAATGAAACTAAGAAGTCTACAGACAGTGTAACAGATTCTGTTCCTTGGTACCAAACCTCAGTTAGTGTTTCACAAATACCAGCTCATGAACAATTACTGTGCATACTTCGAGAAAACAATCTCAACTGGTTCGCGTTCGTTATGGAATTAAAGCTCATGCTAAGGAACCATTCAAGTTATGTTTTAAATCAAGCCTTACTAGACTTTGTACACTTTCTCTCCTCTAGCGATGTTACAGTTGAAGAAAACAAGTTGATTGAACAATCGAGACAAGCTTTTCTAACAATACATTCAGAGTCCGAAAGTGATGACCCAGAAGATTATACTGAAGTCAGTGGATGTTGCATAAATAATCCTGTCGTAAAACGCCTGGTTGCACGAAAGAGAAAGATACTAAAGAAGAAAAAGCAAAGCGACACTTTCATAAAGAGGTGGCAGAGAGAGGACTTCTCAAGCGTAAGGTCGCAGCCAAAGCTTCAAAACTGTTAAAGAAATTCCCAAATTTAGGAAAAGACATTGAAGAGTTTGTCAGGGATAACAGAATTGGAGCAGATGCATGGCGTCGCACTGGTGTTGCAACATTTGATGGAAATGTAAAGAAGGGTCCTCGTGTCACATATCAAAGAATAAAAGAACACCTTCAACAAAAGTACAAAAGATCGTTTAGCTATGGGTCTGTAGTGCAGCTGTCAGTGGTAAAGAACAAGAGAAGAAAATCAGCCCAAAGGTACTGGGGTGCAGCCAATGTGAAGTGCAGAAGGGCCAGAAAAGGTTAATGTAAGATTGAACATTGATACACATTGGAGCGCATCTTTGTATAAAGGGGGTTGGATAAAATACAGCTTGAAGATGGAAGGGACAAATGCATCATAAACAGGGATGATGCTGCAGGTTTCCGCTCAGATACAACTTTTACACACAAACAGCATCCTGAAGTTACAACACGCACGGACTATGTGAACAAATACTTATCTATTCTGCAGACAACCTCTTACCTTGTGTTGGAAACCAAAACAACACCCTAGCTAGCTGCAGGTATTGTGAAACCACACATTGTATTCCCGGAGAACCCCGCTCAACATGCCTCAGACCTTATCATGTTGCAGAAAAATCCAGATTTCCAGGCTTGCCTGGACAATAAAGCAATTGACTGCATTCGAGTGGACGGAGCCTCTGATGAAGGTCCCAGTCACTACGAGGTGCAGTTCTTGTGGACCGAGCGTCATCTTGAGCAAAATATTGTCATTTGTGACATCCAGGAGTAGTGGTTCATCGTATCTTAATCGAGTGGAACTTCAAAATGGATGCCTGGCTGTTGGACATTCCAATATGTACGTTCCGTCTACAATCCATGGTTCTAACTTCGGTGAATCAGCAGCGATTGATTATGAAAAACAGAGAACAACTTGATGACCGCAGCTGACGTTTACATAAGCAGATGTGACAAAGCGCCTTTCGCAGACTCTAGGATAAACCTTTACAAGGGATGCAGAAATGATCTCTCAAAGAAATTACAAGACAGGCGCCCGTTATTAAACACATTCCTGAATGGATGCAAGAAAGGAAAAGAGGCTCTGAAAGTTGAACAACTACAATTATACGACTACTTTCAGGAGATATGGGAACTGAGGACAAGACACATGGTGAAGAACCTACCACAACAGTATGTCTTTCAGCTCCTTCCTTGTTTCCAAGGATGGACCACCAATTTCATACCTGCCATTTCCAATTCCAGATCCTAAGCGACCATTAGCTGTAAAACGTGTAAAGGATACTGCAGTGGCCACTACTTAAAAGCAGAGGATAATCTCCAAAATTACCAGAAGCATGGGGCAAATAATATGTCTGACCCTCCATCTGCTGTATTTAGAAGTATGAAGAATCTTGACACTGATGATGAAGAGAAAATAGCCAGACAGACGCTGCTTCCTACAGACGATGTTAGGATGTGGAAGAAACATGTAGCAGATGTATCTACCAGGCGGAAGTTAGGAGCACAAAAAGCAGCGGCAACTCGAAGGGCAAAAAAAGGACAGGTACTTGTACCTTAAGCATGACATCATGTGCAAATAGAAGTTGCATGTAAAATAAGTTTTACGTGTTAAAATTTGGTTCTTTTAATTGTTTTAATAGATGCCAGTCAAAATACTTCTCCATCCTTGGAGAAAGAAGCAAATGCTGAGGAACTGTGGTGTCATTGCCAGCAACCTGAGCATGGGTAAATTTAGCTGTTTCGATTAAAGAAAGAGCTGACCCTTTCTTTTTATTCACATGTAATTGTATGTAATGCTTGATTTCCTTTTCTTTAATTTCTCTTTCCTGCCTAGGTTCATGATAGAGTGTGATAAAAAAGGACCCAGTTGCTTTATCTGGTACCATGGGCCATGTGTAAGAATAGTGCTAGAAGAGCAAAAAAGATGGACACATTTTTTTGTTATAATTGTAAAGACATGAACTGTCAATCTTGTTTATTATTTTAATAAACTTTCTGTTGAGCTTTTGTAATAGCATTACATTTGTTTTTAGCCCGGGGGAGGGACATGTAACTCCATTTGTAAAAAAAATGTGCACTGTAACCAAGGGCATTGTTGAGTTTTTGTTTGTACTTCTAAACTACATCCCGGGGGTGGCGCGGGGGTCGGCCGATGATAAGTGCATTACTGGTACGACTCACCGTTGTGGTCACACACTGGACCTTATTATTGATCGTCAGGAGGATAGTTTGCTGTCTACTGCCATGGAGATCGTCTCTGATTTACCTTCAGATCACAATGCTGTTGTTTGCAGCATGGATTTTCCGAGACCCCAATCCTCTAAAAAAGTTATTAATATCGTGATTTACGTCGTATAGACTTACAGGCATGGCGAAAAGATATCCTTGACTCGCAATTAATTTGTTCATCCGTATCTGATGTAAACACCGCTACTGAACAGTTCAATTGTGTATTGTCTGAGCTTTTGGACAAACACGCACCCAAACGTACACGCTCAATTACCCTTCGCCCAAATGCTCCATGGTTTAATGATAGCTTAAGAGTTATGAAGAAACAAAAACCACAGTTTGAGCGTAAATTTCTCTCTACACGCCTTCAGGTTCATCATCAATTGTACAAGGAACAATGTCGTAAATACGCAAAGGCAATTGATTTTGCAAAAACAGATTATTATAAGGCTAAGATATCTAACTCTAATCAGAATCAGCTATTTCACATGATTGAGGGGATGTTCCGAGTAAAATCTATTCCTTTATTGCCATCACATGATTCTTCGTATGAGGGCTGATGCTTTTAGTTGTTATTTTTCAACTAAGATTCAGTTATTTCGAGATAAACTTACTAGAGTACACATGGGTCAGTTAAGAAGTTATCTATAGCAGTTGACTCTCCTTGTTGTAAAAGCTCTCTCAGTGAATTTACTACTGTATCTGAAAGCTATCAAACAGTACTCGTCTAAATCCTGTGCCTTAGATCCTGTACGTACACATCTGCTAAAGGAATCTCTTGACGTGTTAGATGCCCCAATTACTGACATTATCAATTCATCTTTATCGTCAGAAGTATTTCCTCTGTCACTTAAGAAAGGTCTCATCTGCCCATCTATTAAAAAACCTACTAGTGATAAAGAGCAATTCCCTAACTATAGACCTATTACTAACGTGGCTTTCTTGTCAAAAGTATTAGAGCGGAATGCTGCCAGACAGACAACAGACTATCTTATTGAGAATAACCTCCTTGCAAAAATGCAATCTGCTTATAGACTCTTTCATAGCACAGAGACAGCAGTTCTGCGTGTTTTCAATGACATCCTTTACGCACTGGACGAAAATCAGGAAGTAGTGTTGGTACTGTTGGACTTATCATTTGCGTTCGACACCATTGACCACACTGTTCTATTGGGAGACTTAAACATCGTTATGGGTTTAGTGGAACTGTACTAGCCTGGTATCGCTCATACCTTTCTGATCAGGTACAGTCAGTTATGGTGAAGAATACGCATTCCTCAAATTAACCATTGCAATATGGTGTACCTCAGGTTCTGCACTGGGTCCACTTCTGTTTTCACTCTTTGCACCATTGGAAGATGTGATCAAAGCCCACGGCCTTGATTGCATAATGTACGCTGATGACACACAGCTGTATATGCCTATAAAATCTCCATGTGATCGACCTGCTGCTCTAGTTAAACTTGAGTTATGTATTAAGAACATCACCATCTGGACCATCTGGTGTACTATGAATGGTCTTATATGCAGTCCAAGTAAAACCGAGATTGTCCATCTATCATCACGTTTTATGCATTGCGAACCAATGCCAGAAATATGTGTCAAACGTGATCTCGGTGTTGCTGTTGATAGACATTTAAAATTAAATACTCATGTAAATAACATTTGTAAATCGGGCACTTCAGAAATATGGGCAAGATCAGGAAATATTTGAATAAAAAGGACTGTGAGAAGTTGGTGCATGCATTCATAACATCAAAACTTGACAGCTGTAATAACATCCTATATGGCTTACCAGATACTGAATTGAGCAAGTTACAGCGAATTCAAAATACAGCTGCTAGACTTGTTGCAGGGGTTAAAAAACGGAGCATATCTCCCCTGTGGTACGTAATCTTCACTGGTTGCCGGTGAGATAACGGATTGTTTTTAAGATACTAATAATTACTTTCAAGGCTTTGCATGGCCAGGCGCCTGTTTATATTACTGATTTGTGAACTAAATATAAACCTACTCGTACTTTGAGATCATCTGACCAAAATCTGCTAATGGAGCCAAAATCCAAAACGGTGACTCATGGAGACAGAGCATTCTCGGTTGCAGCACCAAAACTGTGGAATTCATTACCACAGGAAATTAGAAGCTTTGAAATGTTAAGTAGTTTTAAGTCTGCAGTTAAGACTTTTCTTTTTTAAAATTAATAGACATTGTTCATAGTGTTAATATATGTAGTAGGCTTTATCTTATGAAACTGTAATTAGTTTTAAAAGTAACTTTAAGAATATATATATTGTTGTAAGAGCATTGAGACTATTGTACAATGCTCCTAATACGTCTTTATTATTATTATTATTATTATTATATACAAGGTTACATGATCGATTGCTGTCTGTCACTCAGGATTTGAGCTTGACAATCGTCCATTTATCGTCTGATTACTCCAAGCTGCCACCTGCATCAGTGTACAACTGTGTATATACAACAAATCCAAGCATTACTGATATAATAGCAACTTCACCATTACTATTACGGTTACTATTTCCTAATTTTCAATAAATGTTTAATGTTTTCTAGTTGCCATCGCTGGACCACAGTATCTTTATTGATCCCCAACTTAAAAAATCTTCAACCTCTGCAAAATAATAAGTTCCAAAACCACATCATTCATGATAAACAAATATTGTCCAGATACTTGGCGCTGATCTTCGCCAAATCGCTCAAAGAATCCAAGAACACACTTCTTAGTTACCTCCGTAGCAGTGCTGTCATCTCTCGATTTCGTTATAGAAACAACTGTAGTGCCAGAATTAATGAGATCCCAGCTTGCTTTATGGCATAGCTATGGGTTCTGGAATGCTGGAAGACCACCAGAAAGCAATCTACTTGTGAAGACATCTCTCCTGCAATGGCTGCAAGCCGTGTCCATGACATAAACAGCTCAGAGGTTTGATTCTTTTCTGGATTTGCAAAACTCTCTCTAGCTTCGTGGCTCATCAGGGGCGCCGGAATCTATCTGATGCGGAGGGGGCAGCCGTTTAAAAAGGGCACATTTTTTGTTAGCATTAAAGGTGCCGTCCAGTCCGTTCTGCGCATGTCCCCGTTTACATCGTTTGTTTACATTGCATTATATAAACATTGAACATGAAGAAGTATTGCGGATTTTTTTCACACGCTTGAGCTTTTCTGCCTAAAAAGCGTGTTATAAGAAGCTGTTTGGTTCCCAAATGTTGTTAATATATCAAACTACTACTCGCGCCTTCGCCACCTTTAACGAATACTCGCTTTCGAACTGTCGCAAATCTGTTCCGTTAAAGTTTGTTTACATGTGGGGTCCCCAACGTTTGAAATATCGTACATGCGCAGAACGGACTGGACTGCACCTTTAAATGGCAATATTGTGCAAACATTGTTTGCCATTTTAGACAGTAAATTTGGGACGTGTAGGCGTAGTGTAGTACAAAACAAAATGTCTTCCATATGAGGGTTATGGACATTTCCTGGGACTGCATAATTAAGATTGCACACATTATAATAGTAAGAATTGTAGTATTCTTGAACTAAAAAGTTTAAAAAGGAACAATAAGTATTTTTACTCACAGGCAGTATCTAACTTATTAAAAAATACATTCTTGTTTGTATGAATTACTGGGAGCATGATATGACCAAAACATGCCTGTGCCATAAGTAATTCATTAGATTCATGATCACTTAAATACTGTATGGATAGCATTGAACTGAGACCGAGAGGAGTTGAAAGATCCTGTTGAAAATTGCAGCAGAAGCACAAGTCTTCCTTCATAAAATTCTGAAAAATGAAACCGATCTTTTTTACAAATGGCAAGTCAGTTTCATTCCTGTGGATGGATAGTGAACTTTTGTGCACATCATCAAGAAGGTATGATCAAGCAGTGAAGAAACGTAAACGGCTTAGCGCTTTCGAAGTATCAGAAATAATTAGAAATAATTTTATCAGAAATTCTTTGCACTACCACCAAAGTCCTTGCCTTCGCTAGTGCAAAAAGACTCGAGGGTAAAACCGATCTTGACGAGTTTATAATCAACCGCGCAGCGAAAGTTATGGAAGAGGTCATCGCAAAAAGTGCACTTGTCAACCTGAGAATGGGTGGAAAATGCGTGCAAACGAAATACTGGCTGGTTTAATACATAAAATGTACCAACGAGGAGTACCACTGCCATAGGTATTTGATTATTGGTTACTGAAGATAACTCCAGGAATATTTGTCCTTCTACAGCAATGAACAGGGGATCCACGTGGGGAAGATCTCCAGATCCAACAAGCCTTCCTTGGGTAGGTTGTCTTGGAAACCTCTTCATCAATCGATTCATCAAACATGATATTACCTTTTGTTCCAGGCCTAGAACACAAAGGGGTAGTTAAATACACTTTTAAAATGGAGACCAAAGTCAAGGCTCAGACAAGGGCTCACAGACAGTTTTATTAAATAGCTTAACCCATTAACTGGCAGTGATAAGGCACCAAAGGTAAATTTTGGGAACAGGATACTTTGGGTTTTATATGCTCATGAAAAAGTAAGAATTATTTTATTATGTACCTGGTTCTCTATCTGGCTCCTCTTCCAACAACCTCTCCATCATGCTTACTAGGGATTTTATGCTTCTTTTGGTGCACCCGGAAGCATACTTGATCATTTTCTTCTCCAGCAATTGAAAGGTACTTGCCATATCACGAACCAACTTGTTATTATTTAAAATCCTTCCAAATTCTGCCTTCACCTATAATAGAATACAGTCATGTGTTTACTAAACCATGTACTGTAGGGAATTAAAAAATGATTGCAACCTCAGCTGCATACCTCTGAAATCAACTGAAAAGCAGGGTACTCTTCCAGAATTGCCTTGACTCTCTTTGGCTCCTCCAACAATTGCGTATGAGTATGTGAGAACCATTAACTCCTTAATCAGTGGAAGGTTTTTCTTTGATCTTGCCATTTCCTTGACCAATACCTTCTTATGCTCTTCGCAAGTCTCTGGTGTTTCCCCCCTCGGGTAGTTGAGGACAATCATTTATCTTTCTCTTCTTGGTAGGTTCTGATGTAGGTGTCACAGAGTTTGATCTTTTAGGCACCCGCGTAGCATCTTGAAAACTCAAAATGCCACCAATCGCAGAGTTGTTTATGAAATCAAATCAAACTTGGCGTGTGCGTGGATTTCATGTTCCTGGCGCTTGTCGAATTTCAATTTTTAATCTTGCGTTACGTGTGCCGTGTTTTTCGATTGACGACTTTGCGGGTCTTCAATGACCCGTTTTAACTGCGCCGGTCGGGAAAGAGTTAATTAGTGAAATTGTTGCTGAAATTGTGTCAAAATTACACTTCACACTGCAGTCTGTTCTACATTTCAAAAACTCAAAAAGTAAGCAGTAGCAGCTACAGAACTTGTGTAAATGTTTGGCAGTAATACCATAATACAGAACAGACCACAGAAGTGGGAAGCTTGACTGTGATGTAAGTTTGTTAACCTAGTTCAAAGTGATAGACAAACAAGATTATTTAATCAGGCAATAAGTAACATGAAATTTGAAAGACAATTAAGGAGATTTTGTAAGGGTCTGCTCTTATGGTTTAGCAAGATCTACAGGATATTTCAAGATTCGTTAGCATCATGTTTAGAGAAACTTCAGAATTCTATTTAGGATCCTGTTAAGGCGGCGCCCACTTACGGTATACATGGTTCAATTCTTGCTGTTACCATCGCCCGTGGGGATTTTCAAATTTAATATTACTTAATTGCACTTTCTCTGCTCCCCGGTAAGTAAAAAAAATTAAAAATGCAATTCCCCACCCCGGGGAGAAAAACTAAAAAAGTTTTTTATATACATGTACATTTAACAAGTTGTAAAGATCACAGGAATCAGCTTAGAAATACTTTTTCTTCCAACTAGTCAGCAACAAATGCACAAGTTTTTCCAGAGAAAAATTTAAGAAACTGGTTGCTGTTTGACACCATCTTTCACCCCAATATCCTTTGTGTTCAGGTTTTATATTCCGTGGGACCAGACGGTCAACAAAATTCCCCACCCCGGGAAGTCAGGACCCACGTTTGCCCTGGGGGATTGAACCATGCATTACTGGGAGAATATTAACAGGTCCTAAGACAACTGTCAGGTTACTGTGTCCTCATTGTCTTTACAGGGAACAAATTAGTATAAAATATTTAAGAATTAAAATACAAATTGGCAAAATGGGACTACTATTATGGTAGCCTTGTATAAACACTGTAACTGACTGTAATGTTCTGCACCAATATATCACTTACGGTATATTTAGTATTCCTTCTAATGTCTAACTATATTTATTATATAGCTACTAGTAAGATATGAGCTATCTCACAATTTCATAAGCTCCTCTACTACTAGGCTAACACCTGATATCCTAGCAGTAGAGAAAAACAAGATGATGGTGTGTTTTTTTTTGGCCAACAAAAGCTGAAATCAATGGGGTTTTATAAAGAAACCCCAAACTGACTAAGTGTTTGGCTATATAATAAAGCAATTGTACCATTGCTCTTGTTGTAGATTAAATAATTGCCAAAACAGGAATATGAGCTTATATACGACTCAAGCTCATGGTATACATACATACTTTATTTCACGTCCCCATGGGGACGAATTGTTAAATATATAGTTATTGTTAAATTAGCTATTGTTAAATTTGTTAAATATATAGTTATTGTTAAATATATATAAGGAAATTGTTAAATATATAGCCGAGCAAGTATTTTATACACCACATGAGTACATGTACGAGGATGTATTGCCTCCACTGTGACTTTGACTTCAATAAGCCCATCACTTATTTTTGCAATTTGCACAATATCACAACTGCCTTTGATTTCGAGACAGATGGTAACTTCTAGTACATTACTATATAATGCACTGGTCAGTGGAAAGCCCCGCACCCCCATACCTGGGGAATAGCCGGCATTTATAGGTGGATCAGACCATCTTTTACGCCATGGTACCGGGCCGGGGGCTTTTGACAACAATAGCTACATATGTCATTATGACCGGGGACTATTGGCAGACAAGGTTGGAAGACTGGGTTTGAATACTCAGTCAGCTAAGATTTGGAATCCAATATGGAGAATATGGAGTCACAGAGAACGGTAATTGATCACATCAGATATTGTATTTAAAGCTAAACAATAGTTTATATTGATTATGACACAATTTTTAATCTTGACATTCTTGTTGATAATAAGATAATTGTTTGAATTATTTCTGATGGCTCTCATTTATATGGCCCTGGGGGCCGGGGCATTAATTGTGTTTAGATGCGTGAGAATGCCACGTATATCGGGGAATTATATCAATTTAATTTAGCACATGCCTTGGTCTAATGCCTTGGTATTCCCCGGGTAGGGGGGTGCGGGCCTTTCCACTGACTAGTGTATAAGTATGCCAATACGTTGCCTAAATAACTAGATAAATACCAACACACTGACTAATTAATAATTTGACAAATGCAATTCCACTGACTAGTGCATAAGTATGCCAATACGTTGCCTAAAAAACTAGATAAATACCAACAGACTGACTAATTAATAATTTGACAAATGCAATACAAGTCAACTTACTAATATCTGAGCTGAGCAATTTCCTTTTGCAAATCTTTTATGGCCATGTGTATTTTCTCATTCTTATTCAGATCTGGCTCTTCACTATCTGTATCACTGACCTGATCAGTATCAGATGTAAAATCACAGGTGGTTTTCATATTATTATCACAGGTGGTTTTCATATTATTTAGCATTTTTTTGTAGGCTTCCGTTTCTGCTTGTTGTTTGGCATTCTTAGGAACCATTCTCTACAATATTAAAAAAAGTATATCAAACAAACACTTCGATTGCTGGACCATTTACTGACAAGTGTCAGTCTTGGAGATAACAGAATTGATTGCAAGTGTGAATTACAGAGCTTTCTGCAGAATCCACAGAACAGATGGAACTTCGTCATTTCATGATAATGTCTTGTTTTCGCCAATAGGCAATGATAAACTTATGCAGATATTTTTATCTTATGATGAAGAAATTCGGCTATTTGTTTACCACCTGTGTCATGTTTACCATCTCAAATATGTGATAAAGCAGGCACGAGAGTTTTATATACACTTTACAAGCTTTCTGCATACAGACAATGTATGGCCTAAAAAATTCATAAAACATTCTCAAAACACCACCTAAAAACACAAATAAGGTGTAGTTTCTCTAATAGTCCCTTGTTTACTCATTCGTTATCACTTCGTTTCTTCTTTCTTTTGTATTTTATTCGGTTCATCAATTGATCGACCGAAAATTTACGCATCAATTGATCGACCGAAAATTTACGCATCAATTTTTTACCTTCTTGGCCTTGCATTGCATAGTTTTTTTATTTCCACCTTTGATATAGGCTTGTTCACAATCATATCCGCAAAAATCTTTTGAATACTGGTAATATGTGTTTCCGAGAAGAGGTCACTACTTCCCCATTCAGTAGGTGGAACGATACTCAGGGAGGATTGTTCGTCACAAGTACTATGCTCCGTTTGTTCACCGGAATTGGAGGCGATCATTTAAAGATTCACAAGCTTTTGGTGGTTCACATCCAACGTCTTCATTGCCTTGTGTTGCATGTTTTAACTGTTTCTTAAGCCGGTCATAGATCCTTCTTGGCGACATACCACGAAGCTGTTCGTTTTTCTCCACCTTAGCATGAACAATGTTAAGTGTAATCGTTCTAAGCTTCAACTCTTTGCTGAAGCTTTCTTGAACCTTTTGTAATTCGTCATCGCTGAAGCTTTCTTGAACCTTTTGTAATTCGTCATCGCTGAAGCTTTCTTGAACCTTTTGTAATTCATCATCGGTCCAAAGTATCCTTTTCTTAGATACCGACTTATCCAAAGCCGAGATGTTAACACCACTTGCGACACCACTGCTTTCCGAGGCATCCTGGTTTCGCATAAGTTTACCTAGTTTTCTCGAAGCTTCAACCGACGCTTTCGTTTTCTCCGATAAAAGGTAATACTTTTTCGCCGTGGCTTCAATTGGGCGCCATTAGTCCCGCAAGCTTTTCACTTAGCTCAGGATTGCTCTCATGTACCTTCGTCACTGCCGCTTTTCGGAGTGACGTCGATGTCACTTTGACGGAAACTTCTGCTTTTTTAAAGACAGACTGCACAGCTTTATTGATCTGCTCAGACGTGGTAACCACAGGTCGCATCACTTGCACGAAAATGGACACCCAAGCCTTTCATTTCTCACTGAGCACGATATAGGCTAGCCTCCTTCGCAGCCGTATCCGGTGTTCAGCCCCCCTCCACCTCCTACGCCTGCTCATCCGAGCAATACATTCCATTCCGTTTGTTTTATGACAACCAATCACGAAACGGCAAATTTTGTAAACAAGTTGAATTCCCGCCAAATCTTTCACACGCATTCGGTATAACACTCGTATGATGGAAAAAGCTCCTAAAGATGTTTTATCTCCTCTGAGATGTTTTATTTGTAACAACTTGCCACCAAATAAAGAGAGGGTTAGAGTATTTGGTGGTAAAACATCAGTATATATTCAGGGTCTACTAAAAAAAGCGGCTGACATTGATGCGAATCTGTACTCGTCAAACGATTTATTTATCTGCGTGAACGCATGCTACAAACGTTTGCAACGGTTTGAAAAAGCCGAGAAGAGTCTGCAATCTTTAAGGGATGAGATCAAGAGTGATTTCTCAAATGCTAGTAGGGTGAAAAGACTGCGGAATGAGGACACTGTCACTGAAAGCAGCCCGAGCCGTATAAAGCTAAGTGATTGTGACAGTGCAGCGAAATTGTTAAATTTCAACCCGCTTCCTCCTTTTCGTTCTACTTGTACTTCTTTCATCAATAGATCGACCATGCCTCCTTGTCAGCTGCAAGAACCTTTTCAACTTGTGTACGATGCATTCCCTGCTAATGTCTACAACCAATTTCCAGAATCACGTTTAGTCTTAACATCGACTCCTATTCGTGGTAGGCTCCAAATACAGGAACTAAAATAACATTGTTTGTTGACTATCCGTCAAAAAGAGTGAACAAGACACTTCCCACAGAGTTTGAAGGTCTCGGAAAGGCGTTGGTTCACGGTCCTCCACAGAGAATTGCTAAGGCAGTAATGAAGTGTAATGTGATCTCTGGATTAGTTGTTGAGAATGTCCTTCGGGCCCTTTCTGCGGAAGTGTGCGGACTTTGTTCCAGGAAAAACCCATCCCTCTTGAGGAAAACCACTAAAGAGGACTTGACTAACTACAGTATGCAGTCAGTTTGCGAGGAATGGGAAAGTAGAGCGCCAATCTTCTTTGCGTTCCTAATGACAGTTGCTGTTTCTCATAGCGTTAAAGATGCAAAATGGTTGCCTAGCGTTGCACTTGCTGGGTCAATTCTGTTGAAGCAGAGAAACTCGCACATGAATGCAACTGCCAGCGCAATGGGCATTCTTCTAAAGACCGGATCGATGGAGGTAAATGGCAACTTACTTGTATTTATCAATTAAATTAACAAGGTGAAGAGCGAGGTTAAATTTAACGTGAAATATAAACATAAGTTAGTTGGATGTCCTGATTTGAATGTTTGGCTTTCTTTAAATATAGGGTTTTGTTTGCAGCAATGAATAACTATTGTTAATACTAATCTAATGCCTTGTCTATCTTCAATTTTTGACAAATGTAAATAATTTTGTTCTCGATCATCATCGAACGATTAATGCATCTGCCAAAAAAACATGAATAAATGTATATTTTTCAATTATTCAAAATATTGAAAATATAATCTTCCGTAATAGGCTAATCTTACAAGATTCAGCAAGATGAAGGTGACATGTTCAAACCAATGTGTCCTGACAAAGTTAGATGCTATTGGGAAAGATCATGACATCAAACTAAAGACAGCAAGAGATACAATAACAAAGGAGAACAAGGCCCAATTAGAAAGCTGCAGTGCAGATAGCTCAATTCTGAAAGAAACCTCTCATCCTGGGTACACAATTGCATTCGATAACATTGATATGGTAATACCACGAAAGAACATGACAATGTCAAACCAGAACAGGGACATTCACTGGGTAAACCATAAAATGGTAGAGAATAGAGTATCTTGTAATGGACTTGCCAGTAATTTTAAGAAAAGAGAACTTTCTGAAGTAGCAAACATCAACTTCTTTCCATCCCTAATTGACCAGCAAAAACAGAGGTTTAATTACATTGTACTTGTTTCAAGGATTTTAGTGGACTATTTTGAATGCTTTGTTCCACTAAAGGATACATGCATCCAACACATTCCACACACACACAGCAAAGAAATGTCACTGAAGTCAACAAAGGTAAGAAAACAATATTGCTGATTTGTATTAGTATATTATATATTAGATAATTCAATATGTTAAAAGTTGATTGCTCAATACTTGTATGTCTATTTTGTTAGCATACAAATTGCAAAATATCAGTGAAGTCAACATATGTTTTTGTTCACTCTTTGACAATGTGACCATTTCACTCAATCAGGTGGATTAAATACTATATTGCTATATATTTCTGTTCACTCTTTGACAATGTGACCATTTCACTCAATCATGTGGATATATGCTATGTTGCTATATATTTCTGTTCACTCTTTGACAATGTGACCATTTCACATGATCAATCATGTGGATAATACTATATTGCTATATATTTCTGTTCACTCTTTCATTTGACAATGTGACCATTTCACTCAGTCATGTGGATACTACATTGTTTCTACCATGGTATTTGGCAATATTGCAATAACCGATCATGAGGGGAGAGTCACCAAGGGTATTTTGAGGCTATTAATAGAAACAATTTATATTTGAAATTCAGTATCCAGCATAATATGCATTCTAGTATTTCCATATGGTTATTCTAGGTTTTTGCAATACTGTTGCCAATTGCCATCCAATTATTATATGGGCCTAATTGGGATATAAAGATGAAACAAAAATAATGTTTAATCAAATAATTATTCATTGCACAAAACACATTCTTGTATTACCTACATCTCTTTTTAACTGATATATATATATATATATATTATCAAATTTTAACTTTGTCAATACTGGTATCATTTATGTTAAAGGTCCCTCTTGGTGTAATCTTCAGAAATGAAAACATCAATGAAGACATGTTAGAAATACTCCACCAATTCCATGGATATCTTCCTCAAACTGCCACTGGATCATATGATGGACAGCTCTTTGCTGGGGATCAACTAACAGTAGAAAGAGCCATCAATGTTATTGCATCGGTCTCGAATGGCTACACACCTGAAGATAGACTAGAAGGCATAAATTTGCAACTTGGGGACTGGCATGCTGGAGTAAAGATTCTAAGTGTATGTGGTTAAGAATTTTTTCCTTTTTGTATCAGATTATGGCATTATTTTTATTGCAGTACACAGTCATGAAGATTGGGTACTTTCTCAAACAAATACAAATTAATACATTCATGCCAAGATAACCTCCCTTTGACTAGCGATGTTATCTTTCATTATTCAGAATACAATAATAAAAGGCCATCTCAGCATGGTTATAAGGTAGCTAGTGGGCATGTTCACACAATTTGATAGAATTATCTTCTTGATGCATGTGTCATTTGATTTTAAATACCATAATTGTTACTTTTTTGCAAATACAGTAAGATGCACCAAGAGGACAATTGGATCAGATAGTTTAACGTGCTTTTAGGGTTAAATATGAATGCCCATTGTGATGTCACATAAATATTAATACATTTACTTTTTAATTACCCCATTACAAATAAATTTATCATCAAATATACATCATTATGTGATAAAGACTCAGGAATTTTATTTGAATAAATATATTCATTCTTCCATGCAATATTATATAAATGTACTCACTACTTCTAGTTTGTTCGCTTATAGCACATTTTTATTCTTTACAGCAAATATACCAACATTTCTTCTCTGCTAAATCAGAGGGAGACTGTTGCACTTTGTATTCAGACCGAACACTGATTAACCGAAGGAATGTCAAGGGAGACCCAAGTGCAGCATACCGGGCAGATAGGGATTTTTTCACCCTTGTGATTAAATCAAGGGTCATATCTGCAGCAATGTCAGTACTTGGGATTGAAAGCAAGTGTGGTCTACCAACTAAATGCCCCCTGCCTACAAATATGTCCACACAAACTAAACCCTGTAAATTGAAATATTTGCATGAGGCATCAGCAATGATTGTGGACAAATTTGTTCTTGATAGTGCCTCAATTGACAAAGCAATTGGTAGGATTATTACCACTCAAGAAAGACAAGACATATTAGACCATCAGGTGCTGACTCCCAATGGAAGGTTTCCCTGCAGGTTTAATGGTTGTCCAAAGTCATTTAAACATGATGGGAAAATCAGACAAAGGCATGAGTTGTCCCACAATCCACCACCAGAAATTCCCAGTGAACCTGTTCCAACACCATCCAGACCAGAAACTATCCCTACAAACATTTCTGTAGATGATATGTACAATTATAATTGTGCTTTACTAGAAGAGGGGCTATTCTTTCTCAATTTCCTAGATGCTGTCAGTGAAGGAGATGGATTAAGAACTATGAGACAGTACAAGTACCTCCTCCTACACTGCAGGGCTGATGGCCAGCATAGCAGCAAGTATGCCCTTGAATGTCTTTATCAGTCTTTCTTAATCAATGCCCTTCTTTCCCCAAGAGACAGTGATAGATTTGTCCATAATAGAACTGTCAATACCAAGGGAGGCAAGGGAAGAAATATTGCACTTGATCTAGATGTAGAACACAGCAATAGGTTCCTAAAACAGGCCATCAAAAATCTAGGACCAAATGTGACTGACAAGGCTGTGGCTCGTATATGCCATGCAGAGGCTGGTGTTAGAATGATTACAGATAATATAGACAAGTGTGTAGTTAGGATCATTGGATCAGGAAAGCACATCCGCAGTTCCACTGATGCAGATCTTGAGAAACTGGTTAATCGGGCAGTGCATAATGATGTATATAGCAAACACGATCTCCGTCACTACAACCACTATCTGGAATTTGAGAGAGACCGTCTCTATAACTTGGACATGTTTAAATGGATAAATGGACACAAGAAAAATATTCTTCTTGGTGTCAGGGCAAGATAGACAAAAACATGATTTTGTTAGGTTTTAGTATTAGGCAGTAATTAATAGTAGTATTAGGCAGTAATTAATAGTAGTATTTAGCAGTAGGCAGTAATTTAGATATGCAGTAGTAAAGTGAAAAGGTGGTGAACTGCCGTGATTTTGAATAAAGAGATACTGACGTTTCGAGCGGAGCCCTTCACACTTTACTCTGATAAAGGGCTCTGCTCAAAACTTCAGTAGTCTCGTTATTCAAAATCACGGCAGTTCACCACCTTTTCATTTTTCTATTTTTAGTATTCAACAAGTAACTTCATCACTAGGGATGAGCCGATTGATTGATAAAAGCGATTAATCGGCCAATAATCAGCCGTTTTTCAATAATCGGCCGATTATGTTTCATGATCCGTCACCGATTAATCAAATTGGTAATTTTTAGTGATCGGCTCATCACTATTCATCACTGCATCCAATTGATACAGTGGTTGCCCCTTATATGCATATCCATTCTGCAAACTCGAATTTTTCATATACAATAGCCGGATTTTGCATATAATCCATACAAGGAGGATTTAGGGGTAAGTGCTATTTTTAGCATTAGCATAATGCTGTCAAAAATACTTGTAAATATTTTAACCAACACTGGTTTTTTTTACCCGAGTACAATCAAAAGGTAAAGTCACTCATGTGTCCAAGAGCACCAACAGCAGCTTCTGGAATATCAACAATATCTGTTGACATATCATTTGTCACATTCATTGAAATATCAATTTGGGATAGTGACAAATTATCCACAACCAGATCACAGAGCTCATCATCATCCAAAACCATTGCCCAATAACTTTCATCAATATCAAGGTCAGATGTATCATCATTGTTGTCACTTTCATCACCATGGCAGTCAGGAGTTTCTACAAAATCCACATCGTCAAATGTTTCACTAATAATGCCAAGTATTTTGTGTGCGTGCTTCATGTCCCATATTTCAACATAATTAGTAACATCTTCAAGAGTAAATATCCTGTGGCAATTATCCAAAACCTGTGCAATTTGCCATTCTGAAAAACCAAGCTGCAAATTTGTTGAGGTTTTCAACTGTCCATAAGGTGACTTACGAATCAGATTATTCACCAAAGATTTATGATAAACTGTCAAACTGGAACACATGGCTTGTTTCTGCTTGGCTTTAACTTCTCTTGTCACAGTGGAAACTGAATGGGATGTTCCTTCTTGGTCTTTATCCCCAGGATATCTGGTAATCTTTCTGCAATCAGATGCCTCACACGTGCACTGTAAGGCACAGTTATCACAACACAAATGCATGGGCTGTGGTGAATCTGCATCTATGATATCAAAATTGTTCATGAGATTCTTGCGCCTGCAATCTTTTGTCTTCACATACCCCTTGATATCATTCTCAACATGGTTTAAAAGTATTCCATTATATAAAATAAAGGCAACACTTTGTGTATTGTCCCGTCCAGCTCTTCCACTTTCTTGGATGTAAGCCTCGATATTCTTTGAGGGTCCAAAATGAATAGTCCGAGAAACTCCCTTACAGTCGATACCCATACCGAATGCAATGGTTGCCACAAGTACTCTAATTCCAGAGTCCTTGTCCTGGAAGGCTTTCAAAACTGCATTTTTATTTGTCACTGGTGTACATGAATGTAACATTTCCAAAATAACATTTCTTCCATTGTTCTCTTCATCTATGTGCAACTTTCGACCAAGCATTCCTTTGAGTGTTGAATAGACAAGTGTAGATTGCTTGATGGTCTGGCAGTAAATAATGGTGCGAGGTGTGGTTAACCCTAGTTCTGAAAGTTCATCAATCAGCCATTGAAAATAACTGTCTAAGGGAGCATCTTTCAGCATATAGACAACTGAGTATGCAATGTTGGTCTTGTTAGGACATTCACAAATAACATAGGGGTCTACCATCATCAGAATTTCAGTGATACATTTCTGGGTATCTGCTGTTGCTGTGGCAGTGAGAGCAAGCATCTTTACTGATGGGGCAAGAGATCTAAGTTCATGCAGTTGAGAATAGCACTCCCTGAATGCAGTCTTGCTTGTGCTATTGGATGTACCCCTGAAATAAAAATAAGTAAAACTAAATGCATGTTTAAAGAGCTTTAGTTCTTATAATTATAGTCTGTAAGACATAATGTAGTGATGTACAGTGTTTGTAGAGAAAAACCAGAATGTCAACTAATCCATGTAATATCTTATGGAGCTATTATAGAATACCCATCCACTTTCAAACTCTCATGTACATGCAAAACAGTTTACACCTAAAGTGTATGATGTCACACAAATATGTTGTTCTTTATCAAATTGGACGAGTGACTTAAATAATGACGCAACTCTATTAGGCTAATTTTGTGCAATTTGTCAATGTTCAAGGCAGATTAATAAGTGAAAGTAGTGAAAGTGGACTAGTATTCTATAATCTGGCCTATCTCATTCCTGAAAAAAATATGTATTGCAACTTTAAAATATTTATATGTTAAATGGGCATACATTTTGTCCTAGTCATGACATTAAACTGTATGCACATACTGCCTTGCAGGTATTGTATCTTTAGGCAAAGGCTAAGAGAAGGTAACTCCGACTCAAACATCCATCTGCTGCCTTGTAGGTTGTGCCTCATTAGGCAAAGGCTAAGGGACCTTCTGTGACAGAAAAGATTAGCACCAGGAAGGGCATCCTGGCCGTAAAATCTTTGCCACAAAATCACCATGGCAGTTGAACCTGTTGTGGGGAGTCCAACCCCTGCATCAGCGTGGAAAATGGCTGTAAAACGTGTGTTGTTGTTGTAAATGGGCATGCATAAAAAAATGAGTGCAACATTCTTAGTTGGTATAGGACAATGTATCACTGTGAAACAGTTTAACAGTTACACTGCTGGTACAGAGAGGTCTTCCCTTGACGAGTAAAATTGTTTGGTGTTAGACCGAGTAAAATAATCTGGCATTAGACAGAGTTGCCTTGAGCAATGAAAGGCCAGGTTAAACATAAAATGCTGTTTAATAATTGTCTGTGTACTATTGTTGCTGTAGCATATTGACATACCAATCATATTAAAATGTAATTAGTTCTACAAGTAACATCGAGAATATATTGTTGTAAGAGCATTGAGACTACTGTATAATGCTCCTAATACGTCTTTATTATTATTATTCTTATATTGTGACCATAATATCGAGATACATTATTATGTTGTATCATGACTTGTGTATTGTTGCATCCCCAGTGTATCACAATATAGGTTTTTGTAAAGCATATATCGTATTATAAAAGGTCACAATATCGAGATGCATTGGAATATTGTTGCACCCATACTAAAAATATACAATAGCATGCTACAGTATATACTACATGCTTTCCAACATGTACCAGTAATTATACCTCTCAAAACTGGTTGATGAAAGATACGCGAAGAGAACGGAGGGCAGGCGAACTTAATGTTTGATGGATTTCACACGTCATGCATGCAGCACAACACGGTTATTTCAATAACAGTTTAAAATAAACCAGAATAAATAAATAAAGAAGTAGCTATAAAGTACTACAAATAAGCAATTTAGAAGTATCTGGAAATATTCCTTACCACTGTTTTACCACGTGGGCTTCGTCAATTGCAATGGCACATAGCTTCGAGCAATACTAGGTGCTGTTTGACAACACTTTACGCCACCTCTCATTCTTGAGCCACGCTTCTGGGGTTCCATATACAATTGAGAACTTCCCTTGCTCGACTTCCTTTCCTTCATCTTCTTCAATGTCACTCAAACTTACTGAGGATATCCCCTTACTTCGCAGAAAAGTGACTTGATCTTGCATCAAGCTTACAAGCGGAGAAACCACCACAACAATGTGACTCGAAGCTCCGGAAATCTCATCGAATATTATGGGCAAAGCTTGGTAAATCAACGACTTTCCGAACCCTGTTGGCAGATTTACAAATATGTCGACCTTATCCTTAACGAACTTCTTTATCGCTTCTCGCTGATGTGGGTTTAAATCGCTTATACAGAATATATTGCATACTTTCTCAACGCACTATCGAACTCCGCCATCTTTTGCCGCGAAAGTGGCGAATTGAGTCAAGGTCATAGGTCGGGCTTCCAGATTTGGGAAGCTTGATCTCTGATTGGTCATTACTCGGAATGGAATGTATTGCTCGGATGAGCAGGCGTAGGAGGTGGAGGGGGGCTGAACACCGGATACGGCTGCGAAGGAGGCTAGATATAGGCCGGCCCATGAACATGCACGGTCTTGTGCTTCATTACGGCTACCACATATTCCTCACCTTCCCGCATCTTATGGAATTCGTTCATCGTCATGAGCGACAAGACCCCAGGTCTGTAGGGTGCGTATACTGGCCGATTGGCTTGACAGCTTCCCGAGCTGCTTCACTTTTCTCAAATGTTTGATTGTTCTCTGGGGTTAACAAATTTCCTGTGTCCTCTTCGAGTTTTTGCCCCCTTCGGGTACAGGACTCTCTCTTGTACGATGTTGACCACAAACGCACCTTTTCTCTTGAAGCGGTAACATCCTCCACACTGAAGACAACTTCATTAGGCCTATCTGAAAGAAGGTAAGAAAAGTAGTGGCGTACACTCATCAAGTACAATTTAATTGTCCCCGCCTCGTATTTCTTGCTTTCTACGTAGCTTTTCAAAAAGAAGTGTCTAACCAGCTTCATATCCAAAAGCGAATTGATGTCACCCGAATTATCAATCGCCATTGGCAGTTTTGTCATCTTTTTGTCACCATGAGAACAGGATGGTCAGCAAATTTATCATGAGTAGTGTTTTCCTCCAAGGAACTTACAGAAGTTTCCAAACATGGTTGTTCTTCTTTTTCATCTTCGTGCAACGAGCTCCTGGTGTCCTCACTTCATTCACCCACATGGTCTGATTCACGTAACCAAGTGGCAGCTCACGTTTTCTGTAGGAAAAGAAAAACTCTCACCCATGCATTGTCTTACTCTGACGAACGGCTCCGCTCGAAACGTCACTATTTCGTTAATAAAAATCTTACATTGCCTGCGCAACACACTTTATTTCGAACGCCTGTCGCACCTTTTCAATGAACCACCAAAATGTCCCACATTCACTCCTTCATCTAATCGCATATCAAGGTCAAACACTGACAGAATATGGCACATTTATAATTCATTTAAACTCATAACAAAATTGAACTCTCTTGACACAGTGCCACCAGCACCATCTGTAAAACCGCCACGTATCCATCTCCGTTGAAACATACGTCCTAAAATCAAATGATTGAAATAATTTGAAAGATATTTCCCATACATGCATTCTTTACACTGCTAACTTCGCTTCTGTTATTACCGTTAATTAGTCATCCAAGCACTGTTTTAGCCACTGATATAACCAGACTAAAAATGTCAGACCTTTTCCTTTGTTGAAAAAATCAGACACGCAAAGTTATAAATACACTCCACTGCGCAAGCGTTCTGCCAATGGCGCACCTATTCACATAACGAGGCGGTAATAGCACAAATCCCTCCATCACAGAACGTTAACTATATTCGGCTTTGCGAAATTCGTTCTTTCGTTTGGCCACATGCCATGTATGAACGCAAATTTTATATATGGACAATTCACTCAATAACCTTTTTAATTTATATTCTATTGCTAACACAGTGTTTGGTAACTGCTGAAATCGCGTATTCGTTTTTACGATCTTTAACATTTCGAGCGAACGCCCTTCTTTCATTCAGCCCATTCGCGCTTTCACACTTTAACTCTCTCACGGAGGGCCTTCGCTCCAAACGTTATACCTCCAATTAAAACACCATTACTCATTAACTGTCTAATCAACTCATCAACTCATTTCGCTACAGTTATGAACTCCTTTCGCTACATACTCCTTTCGTTACAAGTCATTTCCCTACACGTATGAAGTCGTTTCCCTACACTACTCGTTTCGCTACAACTCATTTCGCTACAGCTATGAACTCCTTTCGCTACATATTCCTTTCGCTACAAGTCATTTCCCTACACGTATGATTCCCTACAGCTATATCAACCTCGTATACGAGGTTGCAGCTATACAGTACTATATACCGCAACGCGGCGCCATTTTTCAGCAGCAAATTTATTTGATGTCCAAAACTGAAAGATCGTTCCTCGTGGGCCGCGTGGCCGATTCGCGTCTCCCTTTAATGTCTTTAAATCATCGGTCTTTGATAATAATCAACTCATTAAAATATAAATTACAAACAAATAAAAAAAAACTAAAAAAAAACTTTTACAATATTTTCGTGCCTATGACTCATCGCTTATTGTCCAAAGCCAACAATACACTAAACACAAATGCCAAAATCTTTGAATAATACGTTATCAAAATAAAAATGTTGACTAATTTTTTTATTCCAATTTTGATAAATAACTCACCCGCGTTTCGGTTTTTGACAATAACCCAGATAAAATGTTTTAACCATGCTATTTTTTGAGCGCGATTCGGTTACGCAGCCCTATTTTTCAGTTTTGGAAACAAAATAAAACTGTCCCTTTTTTAATAGAAAATGCAATTTTCACGCCTTTCGCGATTCCATAGCATTTTCATAATAACTGATGACTTCACACCCTTACAATATTTGCTTCTTTATGAAAATACACTTTCATTCCAGAAAACGGTACCTCTTCGGTAACATAAATCTATTTCAACATTTTAGTTTACTAAAACAAGTTGTAGCGAATTCACTTCATGTCTGTAGCGAACTAACTTCATGTCTGTAGCGTCCATTTCATGGGTGATGCCTTACTCTACACTATCTTATTTCCTTTTTGATACAATCATCAAAATAATAATCTCTATTACTAACTTCTGCAATTTAGGGAGATGCAAAAGTGCCTTTCATCAATTTCTGCAGGATATTATGAATCATGTTGTCGATCTTCTTCACGTCAAGGGACATCAAACCAAACCAGATATTCTGGTAAACTCCGGTGCATGATCAATGGGACTATTCGATCAATTGCTTTCGTTTTTTTCAACGATGAATATGTACTCATCTACGAAAATGCAACTTTCCGATACAAAGGAATATCAGGATTTTCTCCAGATGTATACTGGAAAAACAAAAACAAGGGAAACAAGTAAGCTGCTACACTTAATATGCTACTTTAACCCATCTCATCATCATTTACATGAATAAAATTATCTGAATAAAATCTATAATCACAACTAATCACTTACGTCAATAAAATGTAAAGTGCACCCTTGCCCATGTCTATTTCTTCTTTTGCCCCAATTTCAATTATTTCAATTCACTAAACTAACAACCTACCTATTTGGTCTCTTCGCCTCTTCACTTTACCCATCATTTTCTGCATATATCTCTTACTTGCATTACTACGGTCACTTTACTTGCACCATCTCAATATATTGAAAAGCCTAACTTTTTTTGTGCATGCATATTATAATTATGCAGTCTGTGTATGTGTACTTATCGACTACGACGACTGCAAAATTATCCCTTAAAAAGCAATTAATTACAATTACAATTATTTGCTTCAAATACTAATTACAATTACCACTCTTAAAAGGCAATTAATTACAATGACAAAATTACTCTCCAAAAAAGGTAATTAATTACAAATTCCTTTACATAATCTACACCTTCTGCCTTGGCTTTCAACTTTTAACATTTAATAACAATTGTTATTAATATGCAACATTGCATTATTAATAAAACAATTAAATTTGTTGTCCACAACAATGCCTTTACCTTCTACACATTTTCTAAATCTTCTGCCATATTATTGATACTAACTTCTCAGATTTCGCTTTTTAATTTATCCACAAACACGTCAAATGACATATTTGACATGTGTTCACAGTCTGCGTGACTGCAACAACCTCGCCCCAGGGTCTACTCTGTTTTCAAGAAGGCCTTTAGCCAGCATCGGCAGCATGAGCCATAATACCTACAGTGTTTCCACATCAAACTTTGTTTTCCTCTCCATAGGTATTTTTCGATGGTAAATAACATTTATTATATTTATGAAGGATTTAAAGAAATGAACTTGTAATTTGCTTCTGCAAAAGAACACGTTCCTTTGTTTTCTAATTAATTACTTTTCCTTTCTTTACCACCACATTTTTCTGCACATATTATTTAATTACAATTAATGTTACCTGCATGCACAACTTTATTTAAATTACATTATCTTCTATTTAACACCAACAATTCCATCACATGAAATATGCTGCCTTATACCTGTAATAATTATATGCTTCTTTCCAACAATATATGCCTCATACACCAAACAACAAAAGTGAATGTTTTTCAATAACAATAACTTTTCAAATGCCTTCCCATCTCATATACTCATGTCAATTATACATCTTTCTTCAACATTCTCTTCCTCCACCATTTTCATCAAGGTTCCTCACAATTAATTCATGACATATTTCAACCAATCTCTTTAACAACCTACAAATATGTCTCACACTTACTGTAAATATTAAACAATTAAAATTAACAATTATTAACAATGTCTTATGCTTTTCGCTTGTCTTTTTCAGTTACTGGAAATGCAAATTTTCACATGGCACAAACATCCTTCACATTAGTTGGATTTACACAGCCACATGCTGCCATGCCCATCATTGAGGACACACAGAATAACGAAAAAGGATTCACATCTAGGCTTTTATGGTATTTCCCAAAACCAGTTTTCTGCACACTCGATGAAATAATGTTGAATGATGATGAAACAGAACAAGTAGAATCATTTAAAAAATACCTTGGTTAGTAATTCATTTCCATAATGTTAAATAATATTAGTGCAATGTACATCCCACAACTCAAAACTGGCGATCGTAAATCAACTGTGACAACTGAACTCTCATATGGTTCACTGCTCCTAATTTATAGTAACGTTCACACACATAGTTAAAGTGCCTATATCACCTGTGGGATCTTTACATATTTATAGTAATTGGAACATTCTAAGAAGATTTGTAATATATCTTCTCAGGCGAAAATTTCATCTTCATGGACTTTTTTGCAGTTAAAGTTACCGGATATGACATCAAAGGAGGAATTTTTGAAGCAAGAAACAAAAGAAAACTGATTTGCAATTCCTCCTTTGATGTCATATCCGGTAACTTTAACTGCAAAAAAGTCCATGAAGATGAAATTTTCGCCTGAGAAGATATAGTACAAATCTTCTTAGAATGTTCCAATTACTATAAATATGTAAAGATCCCACAAGTGATATAGGCACTTTAACAGTATACGTCTTAACAAAATAAGGTCACAATTGTGGGAATTGGGAAACCACAATAAAGCTGAAATAGGGAAATGACTAAACATATTCTACAACACGATTCAGGTAAAGGAAGTGAGTTGCCACAGACCATGACTACGCTAATCAACCACAAACAGCTAGCTGTGTAAGGAAACATACATACATACATACATACATACATATATATATAATAGACAGACAGATGTTTGTTTGATACATGAGTATGGTCAGTATGTGTCAATGCAAACCAGTGATGGCGACTTTCTGTTGTTTTGTAGAGGAGAAGGCTTGGATTGCATTTTGTTTGCTGCCATACCCCCTTGAGAAGAAGACAAAGAAAACCCCTACTCCTCAGGATTACTTATATCAGGTAATTGCAAAATATTTATATTATATTACAAGTGCAATTAATATCATAGTATCAATCTATACTCTAACTGTTTGTAATAGTGTAGTGGTTGTACTCAAATGGATGAGTAATTGCAACTATCTGAAATGTTCCAATAGTAGCTTCAGCAAATTCAAAAAATATTTTGCCCCATATTTTTATGGCTTTACCAGGAGCTTTAAAACAACTTTTTGAGCTTTTTGACCAAAGAAAGCCACTTTTAAAGGACCAATGCAATGAATATTTACCCCGGTTTTTTATGATTGTATTTGTAAAAACAGTTAAAATAATTAAGAATGGCTTTTACAGTTCTTAATTTGTCATCCCATTCTTGAGTTATTACATTTTATGTAATTTGAACTATGATGTCACAAGTATGACATGGTATTGTAACAAAACTGAAAATCATGCATATATGTTTGGATTGATTTAACTAAATTGACTCAAACTTTGTAGACTTACTTAAACATTATTATAGTTTGGATATTGTTGCCATGGAAACAGATCAGTTTACAGGTCTCCTTCCTTCAAACTTGTTCTTTGTTTTCAACAATATGTACATGTAAAGCAACTTTGGGCTTTTAACAAGTTGGCATCGTAATGTTTAGTTTTGTTGACTGAGTAAGTCTGCAAAGTTTGAGTCAATTTTGTAAAATCAATCCAAAGATATCGATGATTTCAAGTTTTGTTACAATGCCATGTCATACTTGTGATGTCATAGTTCAAATTACATAAAACGTAATAACTGAAGAACGGGACGACAAATGAAAGAACTGTAAAAGCCATTCATCATTATTTTAACTGTTCTTGCAAATACAATCATAAAAAACTGGGGTAAATTTTCATTGCATAGGCACTTTAAGTGAAAACATTAATTAATATCATAGTATCAATGTATACTCTAACTGTTTGTTGTGGTTGTACTCAAACAGATGAGGAATTGTATAGCTTTAACAAATTCAAAAAATATTTCGCCCCATATTTTTTATGGCTTTAACATTAGCTTCAAAACAAGTTTTTGAGATTTTTTGACCTAAGAAAGCCACATTTAACTGAAAATATTTAGTCACAGATTTATGTATACTATACGTATACTATATTTAGATGTATGAAGTATATGTGTATATTATATTTATGTATACTTTAACTATATTTATTAATATTAGAGCGGATGGTTTTTTCATTGATTCGGAGACCAGGGTTAGATTCCCGGTTGGGGCAGTCACATTTTCCATATAATTATGTATTTGACTATACTATATTTATGTATTATTATACATAAATATAGTATAGTCAAATACATAATTATATGGAAAATGTGCAGTATATGTGTATACTATATTTATGTATAGTAATATCCCACAATTTATTCATTTCAAGGTCTTTAAAATTATGTATATCATAGTCCTCCACCAGTGTCATGTAATGTGATATGCATACAGAGTCACAAACATTTGTGTAATCCAAGTTTTCATTTATTTTATAGTTTGGAGATGATGAGGAGAAAGTGGCTTCCTCGTCGAAATTAGGAATGCCACCATTCCTAATATTCAAAGGTTGTTCAATGCAAGAACCAGATTTGATGACAGGAGAAATCTTTATTGCAGCTGAGCAGAAGATTATTATGAAATTGTCAACAGGAAATTTCATAGAGGCCATCAAGTGCTTTCTTTTTATTTATTATATTTGCAATTTGCAATATCCTGCAGAGTGTGCCAATGTGTACATATTTATGCAAAGGCAATTTTTGAAACTTTTGGACCAGCAGAAGGTCCCAACAAGGGTCATGATGCTTATGTCAGAACTTTTAAAACTTTAACTTTAACTTTATTAAATTTATATTAAAAGCATGTTTTATCTTTATATTATGTAGTTTGTATTTCTGATTTATTTTAAAGAATGGCATGCATACTTCACTGGTATACTTGAGGTGTAGTATTAATTTACACTAGTACTGTGTAAATACACACCAGTGAATTACACTAGTATGGTGTAAATAAACACCATTTTAGTGTCCACAGAGCTGCAAGCGATTTACACCAAATCAGTGTTAACCAACACTTCTACAGTGTAAAATTAACACTTTCTTGGTGTAAAATTAACACCCCATCGGTGTCCACAGAGCTGCAATGAATTTACACCATTTTGGTGTTCGCTGAACACCCAGAAATTAAGAGTGGAGGTTTGCCTACAACAGCATCTGATGGAGAATGATGGTGTGGCATTGATTATGAATGAAAAAATGGAAAACATGCTTCAATGTATACAGAGCGAAAGAGTGTGGCACCATGTGCCGGTTGTTTGATGTGATTCGTTATATAACAACAGTGGTACTAGGTAAGCTATTGAACGGACAAGCGTTTCAATAGGGGGATTCATTCAAGTAAGTTGCATAATTTGTTACAATAACGCAATAACGTGACTTTCGGAGGGAATATTATTTATTTGTAGCAAGCGGAACAAGGGTGAAAATATTAGAAGAGACTTGAGAGTTTTGCCATTGCGCCATTTTTCGCGGCCATCTCGTGAAAATAGCGCAGGCTTGCATGGGAAAGACTTGTCTGTTGTGCAACACAAACTTTCAGTCTGGACAAGGGCCACAAATAAACAATATGACCTGACAAAAGTCATGTTATCATCATTATCATAAATGTACAAGGCCAAATAAATACAAACGCAGATGATGGTTTTAGCGTATTGTATTGTTTATTATATAAAATATAGTCAGTTGTATTGCCATATCACCATAATCGACACACTCAATCGTTTTGTTAGTGGTGGAATGGTTAAAATACTGCATTTTATATAATAATAATAGTTTTTAATACAAAAATATTAAAATTAGCTGTGTAAAAATTATTATTAGCTGTGTCCAGTTTTACCTATACAAGTTATAGTAAATAAAAACAGGCATGAATGGGAATTCTATTTTTTTGACCCTATGCTGTTGCTCATTTCCACGTGCAGCTAAAAATGTTGCCTGCAGAGGAGGCTAGGTAATCATGCAAATATATATAAGTTATAAAAAGATTGGATTATGTCTTAATACAACATTGATGGGGGGGGAGGGGCTGGATTTTTCAATAACTCAACAACACTGTCCCACGATCCTGTTTTGTTTTTCATGGGTCTCACCCACGCGTATTTTGAAAAACAGTCGATACAAATTAGAACGAATCTATAATTGTCATTATATAACTCAAAGATTGAAAATTGGCTAAATCGGATTCGAACTGGTCGTTAATACCCCCAACAAACACTCTGGTTTACGGGAAGTTTTTACGAACATGTTTGTGTAGAGTACGTCTCCTGAGCGCGTACCCACTCATGAACATGTTTTTGTGTCAGTTTTATCTTGTCTTTACTAGCATCTTTCGCTGCACGAAAAAGTTTTTCGACGTCGCTAAAACTAGCTTGGTTGTGATTTTGTCGATAGCATTCACTTGGTTTGTCTGCAGAAAATATTATGGCGAGCGGGTAATAACTACCACCTCTATCGAACTGAATATATTGGTTTTGAACAAGAGGAAGACATTAAAAAGTCATTAGTCTGCTGTGCTTCAACAACTTTACACCTGATTTGAATATTAGTTAATTAGGTTTGAATGAGAAAGTCATTAAAAGGTCAAAAGGTAAAGGCGAATGCGTGGGTTCGAATTCGCTTCGTCTAACGATGACAAGGCTGCGTTTTACATTAACTAGCAATGGACGAGATTTTTGCGACTCCAATGAACTTTGTGCACGAAAGACCGATACTAATAAAGAAACGTGGTTCAAATGAAGTTTACGTCTATTCCGATCAGTTCTTTCAAGAGATGACAGAGTCAAATTGCTAGTGGAAGGTAGAGGGATTACATTAACCGAAACGGTATTTGAAAAAAATGTTGGACCTTATACCGATGCTTGTGGAGATTGTTGAGGAGAAGGACACGTTAACTGAAGACATCAAGTTCTCGTTCTTAGAAGAAGAAGAAGAAGGTGCCATGGTTAGACCCTATCTTTCTGCCAGCGATGTTAACGGCAAAACGCGATTTAATATTGGCGTTGATAATTTCGAATGGGATCAAACGTTCGGTGGGTTAAAGCAGATCTATGATAGGAAACTCATTTCGTTCACCGAGAAAGAGCTACCTCACGTGCAGAAAGTACTGAGAGAGATGCAACGAAAACTGGACGAGAGAAACATTCAGAAACCACCAGACATTAAAAAAGCGCGCATTACATTCCGAAGGTATTGGAAGATGGTCGTTGGAATTAAGGGAATGTGAAACATGCGTTATATTAATTTTTAGTAACTGCTTTGACTACGAATAATGTGTATTATAGTGAATAAAATGAAATTAAAGTGTATTTTCATCACTTGCCTAAAGTTGATCAGACTTGTTTCAGATAATCTGTTTTTTAATGAGTTTCGTCACAATGGCGAGCCGCACGAGTCCGGTCTTGTTCTATTGTCTCGCTTGCGAAGATTGTTGTTACTATAGGCAAACATTATAAAGAAGGGGTTTTCGTGAATATTTATTTCGTGTTTATTGCTATACGATGGAGTGTCTACACGGCGAACCCGCAGCTTTCGTAACAACTAAGAACGGCAAGTTTTGGCTTTGCAACAACAAGAACGAGAAAAGCTGTGAGTTGTTTTGCCCAGACCAAGATCGTGGTTATTTCGAGACTGCTCTAGTTGTTGCTGTGGGAACAAACGGAGCTCTGCGTCCACCAGAGACCAGCTAAGATGCGAGTTGTGAAAGACGTGACGAAAGCAAATTTTGGAAGACCTTTCTTCGTCTGCTGTAGAGAGAGTCCTTGTTCCTTTTGGCAGTGGGTCAATCGAGTTGAAGATCCGAAGCCGACATGCCAACACGGACTGATTTTTGTCCTAATCAAAAAGAAACGTCCTGTGGTTTTTTTGAATGGAAACCGATTAAAGACCGCAACGAGCACCGCCAGAATGTTGAGAAAGTTGGTTGTTTGTATAGCAACCCACCACAGCACAGCTACATGGTCTCCGACACAGTTCTTATGTTTCAAAGCCGGAGGGAAGATCCCAACAATGCCTTCGCTGAGTATATAGGAGAACTACCTAACTTATCGATGCCCACTAACCTCATGGAAGGACGAGTGCCTGAGGACATAAAAGGATTATTTTAAACAACAATTAGGCTGACGAATACAAAAGACAGAACTCTGAGACTGATATTTGTAAGAAACAAAACGTGTAAATACCTTATTAAACAGTAAATAAAGGTAAATTCAAATTGTTAAAATTGTTTTTTCTTTCTACGTACTGACAAGTTCACTTGCGTAACGTTTTTATAATAATAAACTTTTATAATTGTTTTTCCTTTGTGTCGAATAAAGTATCTTCCTTTGAGTCGAATAAAGTATCTTCCTCATCGGAGTTTTCATCCGTTAAATTCTCCAGTTCAATTGCCTCAATACGAACGACCCGTTCTTACCCTGCGTGCCAGATATAACCACTAATTGCAGCAACAAATAGAAGTAAAAGCGACACCGACGCAAATGAAATAATCCAAATGTGCAAAGTTTTGTTGTTAGTGAGTTTCGATTTGGCAGTGGTGACTCTCGAAATAGTACCAGCAATCGTTTTCGTGTAGCTTTTTGTCCAGGTGCTTGGTCTAGGTTCAGGAGACGGGTGATCCAACGGACAACTGGTTAGGATATTCTCACCATGAATGAGATCCTTTTGCGAGCAATTTAAGGGGTTTGTCAAATCGATAAGTGCGAAGTGGGTAAATACCAGGAGATCGTTCTTCTTTAATTCGGTAATCGCCTTGTGAGATAGAATTAAAACCTGACGCACTGACGTTCGGTGACTATTGGCGCAGTTGATCGTTCTTGTCTTGAGCGAGCAAGAACAGTGGATTGTGCACCCATTTACCATCCAAATGAATAATGTAACCCCAAAGAATACGAGAACCATTTTAAAAAGTGCTTTGTAATAGCAGCTATTAAAACGACGTGTCCAGTGACAGCTGGACTCATTTCTCACCCATTGCTTGACATGTCAAGATGGGCCAGTGTTTTGGAAAACCAATAATCCCCAGTGTGAAACTGACAGATATTTTTAAATGGATACGGTGTCTCTGTACGTGTTGCGGTGGAAGTGTTGTAATTGTTCAATCTGAGCTTGATGGAAAAGAAGAGACAACACCTCCTGTGGAAAATATACTACGACCCGAAACACAAAGCTATTTTTAGCGGCGTCGAAAATTTTTTTCGTGTAGCGAAAGATGCTAGTAAACACAAGATAAAACTAGATACGAAAACATCTCTACACAAACCTGTTCGTAAAAACTTCCCGCGAAACAGAGTGTTTGTTGGGGGTATTGACGACCAGTTCGAATCCGATTTAGCCGATTTTCAATCTTTGAGTTATATAATGACAATTATAGATTCGTTCTAATTTGTATCGACTGTTTTTCAAAATACGCGTGGGTGAGACCCCTGAAAAACAAAACAGGATCTGTTGTTGCGTGAGCTTTTCATAATATATACTGGATGAAGGACGCGTGCCAAAATATCTTCATACCGATCACGGAACAGAGCGTCGTTTCGAAATCTTATGCGATCATTCAACATACACTTTTTCACGGCAAACACTGATACGAAAGCGAGCATAGCCAAGAGATTTATCAGAACGTTGAAACAAAAGATTTACCGTCATTTTACGAATTCGTTTATTCAACAATAAGCTAATGTATTAGCAATATATATATAAGGACTTCGATATACCAGAGAGCGTTTTTACTCTGATCACATGCTTTTATACGCTGAGACCGCTGACCATGCATATCATCAACATCCCCCTTCTTTTCTGGATAGTAACTTTACATAATTTTTTTCTATTTTCTATCTAATGAAAAAATGACTATAAATTATATTATTACAAGTACCCAATTGTCACTTTGCCAGATCGTTTTTTAAAACTCACTATTCCACTATAAAATCCTTCATCCATCCTGGTTTACACCTCGTTCTACAACGTGGTATCCCAACTTGGCCATGCTTGAGTCCTTCGTAAATCAGCCACCTGGTTTTTCTATTTCTTCTATTTCTGCTATTAATACATAATTAATAAAGCTATTTTTACGATCTCAAACGTTATCATTAAAGCTGTCTGGCTGCAGCCACATGAAAAAGGTATATAATGATTGGGTTTATCGGTAGAAACACCGTTACATTTTTTTACATTTTTTTCTTTAAAACTTTCCGTTAATAATAGAACATGGCGGGGGAAAAACTGCTGTACTGTTGAGGAATCAATTGTTCAACCACCTGAATATTATTAAAATTACTATTTCATACGATCGGTCTCTTGAAGTAATTTAATTTCAGGTCAATGGGGAATTTTTAATTTTTTTTTATGACCCTACAGATTATGCAATCATAAGATATAGACAAAATCAAAATGAGATAAGGTGAAACCACGTCTTTTTTTCCTGCCAAAAGTGCTCTTGAAAACCGTTTAGTTGTTGATTTTCAACGCTTGTGTTTTCGTCGGACCCTACAGACTTTATGATAGAAATAAGTTTGTCCCCTGGCCGCGCGGGCCGAAGGCCTGAGGGCGAGGGTGCTAATATCGACCGGCGTTTAGTCCCTCATCACGGCAATCCTAGCGTTTGGAGTCTCACATGCAGTTTCCTTGTATATATATATATATATATATATATATATATATATATATATATATATATATTCAGGATCAACGTCGTCGATCATGCGCGGCATCGGAAAATTTGGCACTGGTAACTAGATATAGACAGAAGTTGATTGGTAGACCTCTGCATTTGAATTAATATTTAAATTGCAACCGTCAGGATTGCGAATGCAAAAATTTAAACGGTTTTTTGGTGCGTTAAATTTGGCGTAATTTAAATTTAAATTGACGCCAGCGCGAAAACCGTTTTCCGGAAGAGCCGTCATTGGCCGATGGCGAAAGTTATATGCCATAAAAACCAGCCATTTCCTCACAAAATCATCGGATATTGACATTATCAGCTGATTTCATGCCGAAGCTGTAGTGTTGAAGGACAATATAATCAAAGAAAGGCACAAGTAAAAGGTAAATAAATTAGTATTGTCAAACAATGACTAATAATTATGTACATAACACCGACTCACCGGTCTGTGTTGAGCAATTCATTTGCCTTTTCTGCATAGTTTTTTTGGTTAGGGTTAGCAATTTGGTTAGGATTAAGGTTAGGTTTAGGATTTTGGTGATATTTACCCGCATTTCGTCGTACGGCTACCGTACGAATAGCCATTACCTTCAGTTCAGTGCTTCACTTTAGTTTATCGTTTAACTTTTTGACTTGACTCGCTAATTTTAATGTAATTTAAATAATTGTACACTGTATTGTGTATTTGCTCCAAGCTCCGAAATCTAATAGACACATTTTGAAATACTTAACAGAGAGATTAGGAAAAAATTGTGTAATGTTTTAAATGTTTAGAATTTTCAAAACATATATGTATAATATTTTGACAGTTGGAATTAAATCCATGCAGTTTAAAATATATACCATTTGTTCTTTATAATACTGCAGAATAGTAAGTGGTAGTACAAATTTTGGAATTGCATGTACAGTATGTATATTATTTGATTAAAACCTGGCCTACAATTTTGTAGCAATAAACAAGCATTACTGTATACTTGTCCGTGTTAATATATACACTGCTGTAGTGAATAAGGGAGAGCTCGGGGGGAAACAGACGATACAGTACATGGATGATTGTCAAGCAAGCTCATATCCTTAGAAAAATTATTCTGTGTCCCGGACAGGGATAACTTTCTGATTTCCAGTGAGATGCTCTGACCATTGAGCTACCAAGACTCAGATGGTGAGTGAAGGTTACATTGATGTACTGATTCTATTGATATAACAGCAGTGTATATATTAACACCCAATCATTACTGATATATATAGTAACTGCTGTGCATAGGCAGTACATATATCATTAGAACAAGTACATCATTGTAACCTCTCGCCATCTGAATCTCAATGGCTCAATGGTTAGAGGCCGTCACTGGCAATAAGGTTATAATTTTTCAACCAGGAATATTATGTTTCTGACGATATGATCTTGACGTCCATGTTTTGTATACTGGTGTAAATGTACGAGTACATATATAAAGAGAAAACTCCTCAAATTTAGATTTATTACTAGTTCACAGTATGAACGGCAGTAAAGTATTCAGCAAGCTTGATTTGAAATGGGGATATCACCAACTGGAACTGACACCTGAATCAAGAGAAATCACAACGTTCGTGACACACTGTGGGCTATATAGATATAAGAGACTGCTGTTTGGAGTCAACTCAGCCTCGGAACAATACCAGCATGAGATACAGGCAGCGCTTGCGGGTATCGACGGACAAGAGAACATCTCAGACGACATCATAGTGCACAGGAAGGACCAGGAAGAGCGTGACTCACGGTTGGAGAAGGTGATCAAGAGGTTGGGAGAGTGCGGGCTAACCCTCAATGCTACCAAGTGTCAGTTCAACATGGACAAGCTGACATTCTTCGGGATGGTCTTGTCTGGAAATGGGATAGGCTGCACAGCAGAGAAAGTGAAAGCTGTAACCAAAGCGAGGGAGCCGCAGACAGCATCAGAAACACGTAGCTTCCTAGGACTAGTCAACTACTGCGGACGCTTCATACCTGACCTGGCAACAGTATCTGAGCCTTTGAGACGTCTAACAAAGAAAGGGGTACCATTTGAGTTTGGTGTGGAGCAGAAGGAGGCATTCCAGGAACTGAAGAAGCGTCTGTCCAGCGCAGAGACCCTAGGATACTTCGACAAAGACGCCCCAACACAAGTAGTTGCAGATGCAAGTCCCGTGGGACTAGGGGCTGTCCTGACGCAGACACACAAAGATCATCAGCTATGCAAGCCGAAGCCTTACTGAAACGGAAAGAAGATACTCGCAGACAGAGAAGGAAGCTCTGGGGCTTGTGTGGGCCTGCGAGAAATTTCATCCGTATGTATACGGAGTTCCATTTGAGCTTGTCACTGACCATAAGCCACTGGAGGTGATTTATGGATCAAGATCTAAGCCATGCGCACGCATTGAAAGGTGGGTCCTGCGGATGCAGCCGTACACGTTTAAAGTCAAGTACATACCCGGACCAAAGAACATCGCAGATTCCCTGTCAAGACTGGTAGGTGCCAACAACACCAGCAGCAGCAAACACACACCAGGAACTGAAGAGTATGTGCGATTTGTGGCTGTATCTGCAACGCCATGACGACACACGAGGTAGAGGAGGCATCCGCTGAAGATGAGGAACTTGCAGAAGTTAGGAAATGCGTTAACGGAACATCGTGGGACCAACTAGTCTACAAGCAATATCTGCCATGCAGCGGTGAATTGTGTGCTATCGGCAGTTGATACTCAGAGGGACAAGGATTATAATTGCGAAGAGATTGAGACCAAGGGTACTGACTCTCGCTCATGAAGGCCATCTGGGCATCGTTGGAACCAAGCAAAAGCTGCGCAGTAAAGTGTGGTGGCCAGGGATGGAAAAGGACGCTGAGAAACACTGCAAACACTGCTATGGATGCCAACTGGTAAGTCGTCCCGAGCCTCCGGAGCCTGTCAGAACCACAACACTACCAACTGGGCCATGGAGAGATTTAGCTGTTGACCTGTTAGGACCCCTGCCAACAGGTGTTGTGGTCTAGTGGTTACCACACATGTCTATGAGCTGGGAGACACAGGTTCAAATCCTGGGTCGGACCTCCACTCAAGGTCTTAAAAATAATTGAGGAGAAAGTGCTGCCTTTGCAATAATATCAGCAAATGGTAAGACTTTCAGGTCTTCTCGGATAACGACCTAAAATCGTAGGCCCTCGGAACCCCTGTAATTGGGCTTTTAGCCTGTTGGGTTATTCCGTTCACCTAAGAGTGATAAATCTAATAAACTAAACTAAACTAAACTAAAACTAAGGTGAATCGATACTGGTGGTTGTAGACTACTACAGTCGTTACTACGAGATAGACATCATGAAGTCTACCGTCGCCTCAAAAGTCATTGAAAGCCTCGAAGAAATGTTCTCGCGACACGGTTTACCTGAAATTATGACATCAGACAATGGACCACAATTCATTGCGTCAGAGTTTGCGGCATACATGGAACATCAAGGCATCAGACACCACAGAGTCACCGCCAAATGGCCTCAAGCAAACGGGGAGGTGGAGCGCCAGAACCGTTCATTACTGAACAGAATCCAAATCGCACATGCCAAGAAGAAGAACTGGAAGAAAGAACTGAAGACATACCTAGTCGCATACCGCAGTCTACCCCACCCGACGACTGGTGTAAGCCCAGCTGAGCTACTCTTCAGACGCAAGATACGCCCAGAACTGAGTGATGTACACGTTGAACATGAAGTGCGTGACAAGGATAGTGAACAGAAGAGCAAGGGCAAAGCATATGCGGACGCCAAGAGAAACGCGCGCTACTCGGAAGTAGTTCCAGACGACCAAGTCCTTGTGCAACAAGAGAGGCAGGACAAACTCTCCACCCAGTTCAATCCAACTCCATATACAGTAGTGACCAAACATGGAAACAGCTTAGTTGTGCAGTCACAAGAAGGAGCACAATACTCACGCAATACCTCACATGTCAAGAAGTTCCTGCAAGACAACAGTGCAGAACACCAGGAAGAAGCAGAGACGGAACCACCAAGCACGTCAGAGGAATCAAACCAGGAGCATGGAAACGCGCACGAGCAGAACACAAGCCCTCCGAAAGAAGACATTGCAGTCAGACGATCGAAAAGACAAACAAAGAAACCCAGTTACCTGGAGGACTATACGTAAAACTTTATTTGCTTTAGATACTTTTGAACACTAACTTACCTGTTCCGTTTTATGGGCATTATATTAATTTATTGTTGTTTGTTATACCACCCCTTATATTGAAAAGGGGAGAGATGTAGTGTATCCGATTCAGTTTGATGAGTTTTGGACTTAGGCCCCCGGGGGTACGGCGGGGATGGTTGTTAAGATGGCCTCGAGTCAGAGTGATTGAATAAAGCGAAGTTGAGTTCAATCTGTGTCAATCCTTTATTAATATTAACCATCTCGAACTATAACAACGTTCACATACGTTAACGAAGCAAACCATTCCAAAGATGATCAAAGGCTGTCTTATTTACTGTTTTTGAGCTGTAGGTTTTTTGTTTTGTTTTTTCTAAGTTTGCCCATATATTATAAATTATAAAATATTTACATTATTATTTTTAATTACTGATATGGCTAGGGGCCTACCAGAAACCTGGACAGGCTTTTATTTAAGACTCCTAGTTAAAATGTTGAATGTATTGTTTTCTATATGCAGTCAAACAAATTTTATAGGTATTTACAATTAAAGGAAAGATATATATTAAATTGGATTAATAGCAACCTTGTACCCAGGATCTCATCTCCCGATAAGATCCCGTACGAGGTTGGATTAAGAGATGTACACACAGTATTTATATATATATTTTTAAGCAGGGTTTTGAATATAGCTTGGCTAAAGTTTGGCAATATAAGGGAATATAACTGCCAGATTCCAACCAAACCACAGTAAACAAAACTATCAACAGTACAATATATTACATTGTATAATTGATTAATTATGTGAGATTTGAAGGATTTGTAAGAAGTGTTTTTTTATCATATTTTTAAAGATATTACAGGATTTTATATTTTTTAAGTTAGATTCCATACCATTCCAAATATCAACTCCTTTATTAGAAAGAGTATGCTTCACATAATTTGTTCTTTTATATGACTTATGGAGTTCTTGTGTTATGTTGATGAACTTGATTATTTATCAGAAAATAATTTGTGAATACTTCTGGTAAATTTTTGATATGATAGTATCGAAACATAAATAAACTAGTTAGATAATCATTGATTTTATAAATGTTCAGAGTTTTTAACTCTTTGAAAATTGGTTCACTATTTTCTAAATAAGATTTGAATGTAATAAGACGTACAATTTTTTTTTGGATATTCATTAGTTTTTGGATTCGTTTTTTGTATGTATTACCCCATATTAAATTGCCGTACATTAGATATGGATAGACTAATGCATAATAAATCAGTTTTAGAGCATTCAAAGTTGTAAAATGTCGTATTTTGGCAATCACTCCAGTAGATTTAATAACTTTTTTTGCTACCAAATCTAAGTGGTCATTCCATGTCAAACATTCATCAATAACAATACCTAGAAATGGTGTTTTTTACTTGTTTAATATTTTCATGGTTTATTGAAATTATGTTTTGCTTCTGGTTTTTGTTACAAGATCTAAATAAAATTAGCTTCGTTTTTGAAGTATTGATGGATAATTTATTGATATTCAACCAATCAGCTATTTTATTAATTTTCATTTGCATCATTTTATTTAGTGTTTTTTTTTACTTTACTGTTACTATAAGATATTGTTGTGTCATCCGCAAACAATATAAATGAAACTATTTTACTGCAATGCTGGATATCGTTTATATATAAAAGAAACAGAAGTGGTCCCAATATCGATCCCTGGGGAACACCACTTGTGATCGGCATTTCTTTAGATCTTACTTGGTTGTACTTTACAATTTGCTTTCTATTTGTTAAATAATTTTCAAACCATTGTTGAGATATTCCTCTTATGCCATAATATTCTAACTTTTTAATCAGAATCTTGTGATTGTGTCAAATGCCTTTGACAGGTCTAGGAAAATAGAAATTGTGTATTCTCCTTTGTCTATCGCTTTCGTAATTTTATCAACAAGTTCAATGATTGCAAGTTCTGTTGATCTATTTTGTCTGAAACCATATTGGTGTTTTGACAAAATTTTGTTTTTTTCAATGAACTTGATTAGCCTTTTATAGATGACCTTTTCCAATAATTTGGAAAAACAGATATAGGTCGGTAGTTTTTAAATTTGTTATGTTCATTTGTTTTAAAAATAGGCGTAACTAATGCTATTTTTTATTTGTCAGGAATAATTCCAGTAAGAAATGTTGTGTTAAATATATGTGTAATTGGCTCAGAAATATTCTTGGCAGTTAATTTTATAATTTTACAGCTAATATTATCATATCCAGGACTTTTATTTTGTTTCATGTTAGTTATTTCAGTTTCTATCTCGTTTATAGTAATTGGTTCAAGGAACATACTTTCCTTGTAGTTATTAGTAAGGTAGTTATCAAATGTTTTGTCTTTATTCTTGGTAATTTTTTTGGCTAGCTCTGGTCCAATGGTTACAAAATACTCATTGAATTTATTGGCTATTTTAGATGGATAATTAATTATCTCTGTGGGATTATTTCCAACAAACTCTTTCGGTAGTCCCTTATTTGTTTTTTTCTTATTCATTATTTCGTTCAGTGTTTTCCATGTCATTCTTGCATCGTGTTTTAGTTTTGTTAGCTGTTCTTCATAATAAGTTTTCTTTGCTATTTTTATTACATGATTAGTTTATTTTTATATCTTAGGTCTCCACCCACACGACAATTTCCTGTGTCTCTGCAGCTGTTGCCCGTATCCCACTGCGTTAAATTGGCAACAACCAACAGATTTGTGCTGGCTTTTCCCACTCGATTTTTAATTTTGTCATACGACGCTTATCAAACGACACCATTTCAACGTTCATCGTCCAAGGTTCACGGTTCACTGCGTCCAGCGAGAGGACTTCAATCATACAGCTGCTTAAACAGTTTACCAATATGAATGTGTCTCTTTCCGATCACTACATGCTTTTGCTGCAAAATGTTGTTGAAGAAAATAAGCTCTTACGAGATCAAATGAGGCAAACGATAGAGGCTGGGAAATCGTCGCTGCAAGAGATCACCAACAAGGTCGACAATTTGGCTGCTGCTTCTGCTGGCAGCTGAAGACAACGCGTATGGCAAACAGTGAGGCCTATTCGGGTGCCAAAGATGTGTAGTGTAAATTGGTTCATTGAATTTTTGTTTTTAATAGCTATTTTATAGAATATTGTGCATAGAAGTGAATCCAACCATAAATCCCGCCAAATTTAAAAAAATATGTCCACTGCTTTCACTGATTGTCAACCTATAGCATACACAACTTCTCTGGCCAAACTGTGTTTGCAATGGTATGATTCATATGATAACATAACAAACCGCAGCCGCTGTTATTATGCCACTGTGACTCATTTGTGCGCAAATTTCGTATGGATGTTATCTATATAAATGAAAGTCTGGTACAATGGAATTGAGGTTTCAGTTTACCGTCCACCGCCCGCACATGAATTTTTCATTCAAAATAATTTTCATTATTGGTAGATTTTCCACATCAGGACTTTCAAATATACTATTTACATCATTTGCACAACGTGTACACACTTTTTAATAGCGAAGCCATCGGTATGTTCGACCACAAAATCGATCGCCATTTGTATGACATCATTCGCAAATTCTCTAAACGACGATAGAGGTGTGCGTATCGCTGAAGAACTGATGTGTCGCTACTAATGGGCGCCACTTACAAGAATGATAGGTCCACAGATCGATTTCATTATGTTTTTGCACCAGATGAACACAACTCAAATAATGAATCTGAAACCTCAATTCCGTTGGCCTCAGCGGAAGGTCTTCCACACACACTTTTTGACACGCGTGCAGCGCACGCAAAATTTGAAGCACGCACACAAAATGTATTTTCTGCTGGTATGAAGCGAAGACAATCCCTTCTGCTGGCGCACAAGAATTTACATAACTATTGTTAGCAAATTCTATAAATTTGCGGTGAGCCAACGCCTTCCTCGCAATCCTTCGCAGTTACCAAACAGTTCTGATGACTGATTCCGGAGAAGAGTTTGGTCAACATGACGAAACGACAACAGAACAACGAAAAGACACCCCGGTTTCTTCAAACAATGATAACATAAACCAAGTCTTTTCAATGTTCAAGAGGAGAATAACAGTAGCCACAACCAAAGGAGGATTGACCAGTTATACCATCATGCCTTGCGTGATTTTCCTTCCTGACTGGTGACCGAACAAAAAATGGCAGCAAGAAAATGGGAAATTTACTTGGTTTTTCACACCGAAGTTTAAGCTTTCAACATTGATATGGTAAGTAGTTAATTTTTTATTGAATGTATTAACCATCAAGTAATTTTTCGAAGTGTTTTGGCATTGTATAAGTATAGCATCATGAATTATTTATGAATCATGTAAGTGGTCGTCGCCTTTTTAATTACCGATTTGCCTTGAGCATGTGGAACACACTCATTTGAAATGCAGATTAATCGCAATGCAAATGGCTCTATGTTAACAAGTTTTAAGGTTTAATTTATTTGGTACCGGTGAAATAAAAACCAGCAAAGAGCCCCACGTTTTCGGTGTGAACAAGAATGACAAATATTCGCAACATTAAGGAAGTTTCACATTTTGTCAAGTTTATCACGTCTTAAGACTGCAGAGAAACATAACGTATTCTACTTCAGGTATTATACATTGTCTTAAGTCGTTGTTTTTTTTCTTAAAAGGAAAACACTGAGTCTAGTTATATGAAGAAAGGGTACGTTTCTTCAGGAAATACCCCTCATAAACCACCAACGAAAAAGCCTATTCCAAGCACATCTGGGGAACGAAACAGCAGAAGAACGCCAAAACGATTGTCGTTTTCAAAAAGTGTATTCACCTCATCAAATGTAAGTCAAGTATCCAAACGATTGGTCAAGACTGCCCTTTAGTTTTATATGGATAACAATATACTGTTGCAATAGCATCTAATATATTTCCACCAACAAATGTATGATTTATACAATGGAATGAAAACTTTTAAGTTTGTATATTTTATCATATTTTTATCTCAGCATATCTAATTGTGAAGTTTCTATATATATTATAGATTTCCCCACGTCTTGTGGTAAGACCAAAAACTCTGCACTCTCCCAAACATCTTTCATTTTCACCAAATCTAAAATCAAAGATTGTTTGGACTCTGGTACAGTTCATTGCTTTGCATAAAGATTTGCAACCTACAGGAAATGAATGGCCATGCATGAAGTCAAACCATATGTATTGGTCAAAGCTGCCAAGTTTATTGCAACCAATGCCACAGGCAGTTGTCTAAGACAACGTAAGTATATATTTTAAATAATCTTGTTCTTATGGTAATTTTAGTTCGACATTTTTTCTCAGTCAAAATTCTTGAGATACTCCAATTTTAGGTATGCCCCGATGCCATGTGGAATATGTTGTGTTTTTGTGAAGGGCTAATTGCATTCAAGAAATGTATAAGGGGTATGCTCTCAAAAAATGTTGAGAACTGGAGTCTCCAAAATATTATTTCCTGCATTCTGAGACCAGTCAATGAAGGGAACAAGCTATGTTCATTTCTAACATTGTAAAATATAAGGGGCACCCATCTTGAAATATCGGATGCTTTTGCCCCCCTAACCGTTCCCCCTATTTCACTGCCCTTTGCTCCAAGTAAAGTCCAAAATGAATTCCCACAACACTAAAATATTTTTTGTCTTTCTCCATATAGCTAATTCCATACGACAACGGATAAAAGTTTTGCGACAACAGTATCAAACCATTGCCAATGCAGAATTGAAACTTGGTTTAGATGTAAATTGTTACATGGGAAAGTGTTCTCCTACTAATGCTAAGAACAATGCACAAAATATTAAACTTACTCCTGGGAATTGGGAAATATTAACTGTATTGACACAATCCCAAAAATTGCAAGTTATAAAGGAACTTTTTCTCTCACTTTATCATGCTAGCAAAGTCACATGCTGTGGTAATATATTCTTCAAGGCAAATTCTGACATGAAAAGAATGATCATGTCACTTGTTCAATCCATTCTTGCCAAGGATGATGTGGAGCATGCTTATAACATGGATGAAATGATAGAATTTGTGGATGAAGTATTCCTAGCTTTGGCAATGAGAAATGGAATATCCTCAAACCCAAAGCATTTTGCTAGTACTAGCCTTAAAGCTATGAAACGACTTCAATCGAAAAATAAGCCTAATCTTGTTTACATGTTCTGTCAGATGCTGACTTTACAGAAAGCAACAAACTCCATGGAACCAGTCATACAGTTGGATCGTATGCCATTTGGGTTACTTGAATATGTGATTCAGCTTTTTACAGCAGTAAATATTAACCAGGTACAGTTAAGTAATTTGATTTGTAATCCATTGGCTAGTATAAAATGTGTCATCCAAACAATTATATTTTTCCAAACCAAATTAACAACACAATGAAAATTAATTAAATAAGAAACACAAAAAATGTTGTGTTTCCAGTAACGCAACTGACATGAAGGTTGAGTAAAAAAAGAAAAATTAGACTTGAATTTGGGCCAATTTCCAAGTCTAATTTTGCTTTTATTTTACCCAACAGCCAAATACTTGATGTTAGTAGCATTGTGATTTGTTGCAAGTGTGTTTCTGCACCCGACAAGTCACAGTACATGTAGTATTGACGACTAATGACTATACTAGATTTCTAACCATGATTTACCTTCTAGTAATTGCTATGAGCATTTTATTTATTTGTCTTCAATTTATTGCTTTTATCAGATTGTTGTTCCTCGAGACCATCAGTTATGGTATGAGACTATGGCAACTGAATTTCCTGGTCGATTCACAAGATTATTTGCAGGCCCAATGTGGAGTGGACAAAATAAAGAGAACGTGGGGTATACTCAGAAGGTATGTTTTTGCTGTTGTCATGCTTACTCTTGTACTTGCTTGTTGACATGTACTGTACCATTTATTAGAACTGGTTTTAACTGGATGTTAAACCAGTTTACCAGTTTTATTTCTTTACCAGGATTTTTGTAAACAACTTCCACACTAAACAACCATCAGTACATGTATAATCCATGGTTTACTACGCTGTTTCTTAAACATTGCTAAACATTAATTACTTGGAATATCGAAACATCAGATCTCTACTCTTTTATGCAATTAGGCAACATTTATAATTATCCTTTTTATTAGTGCAAAGTTTAAAAAACTTTGCAGTATTGCGATGAGTGGCGAAAATTCACACGATATATATATATAAAGTCAGTCAGTGACCGATTTGTTAACATCCGAGGGGGGCGACATTATTATTTCGTAGTGTTTTTGTACTTCAATTTACTATTGTCAATGGAAAAATGAACAATGAAGTTTCTGAACAATGAGGGCAGACCGTTAAGTGAGTTATCGATGGGTTTTCTTCGTGTCAAATTGTAATGCGGTTTGATATCGATATCTTCAATATTTCATATGTCTCGAATATACATACATGTCCAATGCTGTCGGCCTGATACGGGTCGTAAACCAAACTTCACGACCCGTACGATGTCCAATACTGTCGCATTCATACGAATGGTATATGTAGATTAACGAGTCGTTAAACTGTCCAGTTCATACCAATGGTATATGTACAACGGACGAGTCGTTAATTCCTACGGATCGTATATCAGTGAACACGACTTGACATTTGATATATAGTATATGTCACTATATATACAAATTAACATCAAGCTGTGCTCGTCGTCAACAAGGGACAGCAAAAACACTAACGACTCGTACGACTCATCATTTCGTACGGGTCGCAACACTAAACTATGCGACTCGTCAATTAATGAAATACATCGCGCTTTATAATAACTGTGGTCAACAACATTACAACTTCACCCATCGACTACCGTCACAAAAGTGAATATTGTATGTGGAATATGTGATATTGCTTCGTTTTTTAAAAACCACGATTACTTGGCCATTTCTCAGTACGCAACGATACATCTCTTCTTCAACGAAAGCCATATATACCCTGCGGCGGCATATACATAAAAGACACCTTCATTATACGTGTAAAAACCATTACTTGGCCCTTTCTCACTGCGCAACGATACATCTCTAACGAAACCTATATATTATATACAGGTGTCATTAACCGGGAGCCATATTACATATATATCACGTCATTTTCCTTAATCCAATTGCTTTATCCTTTCTTACTATATATAGCGCGGGTAACAATGTCAATTATTTATACCTTCATATCATGAAACACTGATAAAATAACAGTTTTATTTTATATACATGCATTTTCAATTGTAGTTTGTTTTAATATTCATTTCTTTTTTGTAGTAAATTAAATAGAAATTATTTCAGATGTGTACCATATGATACCGATGAGAGAAAAAAATGAATTGTGATTTCTAGAAAGGTATGGTAAAAGTAAACTGGACCTAATCAAAAAAATTGGTTTCCAAAAAGAAAGAGCTCATTGGTAATTTGCCCTTGGTAATACAAGGCCAAGTTTACAGTAGCTTGATCAAGGAATGAGATAATACTTACCATCAAAGTCCAATTTTAAAAATATCATCAAAGCCCAATTTTGGAAAATAGTACAAATAGATCATGGCAGGTACAGAGTTACTGCAGGAAATGCATACGGAAATTTGTAGTTAAGTACGGATATGATATGAATGCATAGCCAGAAGGAATGCTTCTTATTTTAATGTACTTTTAATTGTAGGAAGGGAATTGTGAACAAATGCTCAGCATTGATTAAAGAAATATGAAACAATGTAAGTGTTATTACAAAGTTGAATATTACCAAACATCTACTGTATGTATTAATGTAACCTACAAACAAATTTCCAAGATTTCTAGGTTAATTATGTGTTGTATTTGTATAAATATTATTAACCAATTTCTTTAATACACTTAGATGGAGCAAGTTGACAAACCCTTGTCACGCATTTATCATTTGTACAATAGATGAATGGGTAAATGAAATAATGACAAAACTGAAATCATACTGCACTGCAATATCTAGGGATTTGGAATAAAGTTTTATGGGTGTTATTTTGCAGGGTTATAGAGCAGTCAAGTCCATGTTATTTTATCCCAAGCCATGGTTATTTTGTAGCACAAATCACTAAAAAATGTAGTTTACACAATCATGTGTGATGATTGTCTTTAATGTCAAGGCTTTATTATCTCATTACAGGTATGCACATTCTCATACAAAATTTGATGCTTGACGTTTCAACAGATGTACTATTATGGACCACAATTTCTGTACATTGCATAAATAGTAATTGTAATATTGCAATTGGAAATGAATATTAGAATTACTATTATCAGACAGTAATATGTACATGTATACTAGAATAACATCCGAGAAAAGACAGTGCTGATCAACCAGAAAGTGATTCACAATATGTAACAACCATCATTACAGACTACTGCAATGATAATTATTGAAAAAGAGAAGAGAACTACAATTGATAAAAAATTACAGATATATAAAACATTTAATTGAACAAATGAACCTTATAATAATTTTATATTTAATTAATTTTTATCCCAACACATACTCTGTAATTGGATATTTAATCCAATTTTGAATTAACATTTTACCAAGTGAGGTCGAATCTCGATAAACGAAAATCTAATGTCATAAAGAGGAATAGCAATTTCTTGAGTCGGCTTCAGTTCAAGTTACATAGGTCCGTTATCGAGATCCAAAAATATTTCTTCTCAGGTAAAATAGAAAATATAAATTATGAAAACCTGTTCGTGTTTGCACTTACTTAACAGACGTGTCGAAATAGGCGTAATCGCCGTTTACACGTTATAAACAGAGTCGCCATTTATCGAGGTTCGACTTTGTATCGATAAGTATCATGTACGTTCGGCTTTAATAATTACAAGTTTGTTCATTTCGATTAGTTTGTCACTTGCATATATTTATATTAACAAATATTAACTCTTTGCAGGTGGCTGGTTTTGGGTATATTATTGCATTCTTGCAATAATATACCTTGTATATCATTAGTTGATCGCCTATAATATAAATATTTATTTTAGACTTTTACCACTATTAATAGAAATGACAGTATTCAAAATACCCGTCATAAGATTCCATCTAAGTTAATGTAGAAACGTGACGATGGACTTTATTAAATAGGTATATATTTAGGTTCAACTTACTATTTAAAACATTGCCATTATTAGGAATAAGGATTTGACGTTATTTGAACATTGCATTTGTTTACCACGGCCATTGGCTCGTAGACCTGCGGCGACAACACAGTATTCGGTTTAATATCAAGGTATACACATATTAATACCATCACTGAACTGATCTATCACAACGGTGCTTCGGCTTTGGAACGCGAAGGATACCTAGGAGAATACAGGGACAGAGGGGGGAAGTGTGGTCCACATTGTGTCACGCGAGAAACTCGCATTTAAAGGACTTTCATTTCGCGCCCTTTTCTCAAATTTTTTAAAGACCAGCGAAATATTTGGAAAACAGCGGGCAAGGTAATTTTATTTATAAAACATTTGTATATTCAACGTTTGCTTTATAATAGCGCCAATGAATATCAATGCTAAAACGTTCTGTCAAGAGTGCTTCACACTATGAATATGTCATTTCTCCCCTTTGTTTTAACTACTGTAGAATGGAAAACGCTAAAGAAACAGAAGGTTTATAGAAGATTTATATAACAATGCTGTTTACAGTAAATTATTTTTAATATACAGTACTATAGTTATAATTACAGAGTACAAAATTCGTTACAGATACACATATATGTTTTAATGTTTAATATACAAACCCCAAGAGTGGAAGAACATCAAGGTAAACAAACACTTTGAAGCCAGCAAGTTTTCATAATATGTCATGTTAATATTTTCATAAGATGTCATGTTAATAATATGGTCTGATAATCAAAAGTGAGTTACATTTTCCTATTTTGAAAATAATAGAGTCATCAGTATGCACAAGTGGAGGGGACAGGTGGAGCGAGAGCCAGGATATTGGTTGTAAGTAAATATTTGTTCATAAATATATTGAGTTCCCAGAACAGAAATTAAGAACTTTAATAGCTTTTTATCTCTGATATCAACGCTATATAACTGCTTCATTTTATTAATATTATTCATATTATTATACCCAAACAGCTGAGAGTGACACAGATGAAGGGAATTATAAATTTAAAAAAAGAAAAGGTACGTACTGCAACCTAAAATTGCTTTTAATAATTCTATTTGGATTATAAGTATATTTAGTAGAAGAAATGAAGTGTGTATAACTTAATTTGAAAAATTATATTTGTCTTATTAATTATATTTGTCAATAATTTGAATAATGCAACATATTTATGAAACACTAAGCTTGGAATTGATTGAAAAATTAATGTTATGAGTATTTAATAATTAAAGTTTTCTTTATATACATTGTATTAAAGAGCAAGAAGAAGAAAACAAAAGTATGTAATAAAAAAATAATACCTTTTTGGGTGATTTACCATACAGTGTGAATAAATAGTATACATTTTGCAAATATACTCACTCATTAGGTTATGTTGTGTTTTGTATAGTACCGTTAGTACGTTGTTATACTTGTGGCAAGGGTGGCCACAAGGCATTTCAATGCAGAAACAGTAAGTTTTGTAAAATGCAACATTTTATATTCTATACTGAAGCAAAATATATACAAAGGGAAACAAATCAGTGGTGGCAGAAGATGTGGGGCAGGCAATATCCAGTCCCTATGGAGGGACATAAAATTTGATCCCACTTACGCCACACCAATTTAATACTTTGAGGCATGGATTTTTTCCAAATGTTTAGGGTTGGTCGAGATAAAATGGAAATAAAAAAAATACAAGTTTGTACAGAGTCTTTACAACCGCCTCGCTAGTTAAAACCCTGGGTACGAGTTTGAAAAAAGCACAAAAAAACAATTTTGGATCAAAGTAATGGGTACAAATTTTATTTTGGTTTCACAAAAACACGGTCGGTCGGATCCGTGCCCCAAACAATTAAATTGGTGTAGCCTTACTAGGGATAAAATTGGGCATTAGTCAGCAGTAGATTATTATACAAAATATTAAAAAATAGATAATAGCCTGTGGATTTTGAGAATCGGTCCTTTGTTGCATAATTAAGACCATGTGTTTGGAGATTTCTAGCACAACCCTTGCTATATAAGTATTACATTATTTTAAATGTTGAACCATTTTTTTAATTTTCCACAGGGGCAAAGAGAAACATGCGTAGTAAGTTCAGTCCATTTGAATTTCTAAAAAATTTAGAAAACAAAATAATTAGGAATAAATCTCTTCTACATACAGTATAATTAAATATGTGTACCTGTAGCTGCACTGTATAATGATATTTATACAATAACCTGTTTATTATGCACATTCTCATTGGTTGTTCGCCATGATCTATTAGAAGAGTCGGACAGATGCACAGATCACGTCAGCCAATTGCTTTTATCTTTTTCCATGCACCAGACATCGCCAAAGAGCTAATAAGCCTTTTGAATGGTTTGTTTTCAATTATTATTGTGTAAAAGAAATAGATTCCATTTTGCCATTGTCTGTTCAGTTATAGATTTCTCAACTATCGTCTTGTGGGACACTTTTGTGTTCTAATTACCACGTTCTGACGTCATCTGTGCATCTATAACTGAACAGACAACGGCAAAATGGAATCTATTTGTTAAATATATTATTTGTGATACCATTTCTATTTTTTACAGAGATAGTATGTTGGCGCTGTGGGCAAACCGGCCATAAAGCCCGAAAATGTTATGGGGCCACACGTTCTGGCCCCAAAAATGTTTTTCATAATTGTAAAGTGATGCAGGCCTGAGCCTGCATCACTTTACAATTAATTTTATAATTACAGTTTGGTTGGCCTTTTCATCTGTGCCCCCTACATAAGCTTCTTTTTTCAATAAAGCAACTGTTACACTGGAATTTCAACAAAAAAATATACTCACACTCAGGAGTGGTGTGCCTCACACAAAAGGGCAAGGAAATAATGTATTGCGAGTGCCCATAACCCAAAACTAATTTGGTTGAAAACTATTTTTCAAAACAAATTGTGACTGTAGTATTGGCAGACATCAGATATCTCTGCTCAAATTAATATTTCTATTCAGTTTCTCACATATAAACATTTTAAACAAAGAGTTTACTTATGATATATAATAGTTGACAGGTACAGTATCTCCAACAAGGTTCCTCAACATTATAATGGTCTAAATAATGATGAAATCGTCAACTATCCTGTAATTCATTATTATATGTAAATGGTTTTAACCCAGAATTGACATTGGAAGTATGGAGTTAATTTCCCAGGTTGTTACAGTTTTGTCAAAGAGTATTGTTGGTGACTGATGTTTCAACGTCAGTCACACTGTCACAGGATGATGGACTCTGAAGAGGACTGCTGTTGAGGTCGTAGAAATTTCAGTCACCAACAATCGTCTTTCTCAAGACAACAACAACCTGGACAATCAACTTCACACTTCTAATGTTTATAATGTTATTTATTTAATAATTCATTAATAAAAAGACTTTGGTTATAAGTTAATCTGAAGACGTTCATTGCTCACCTTTATATCCTGACTTGCATTTGCTCAACTTTTCCATCGTTAAATAATGAAGAGTTGGTTGCCTTTTCAATTCTCACTACAGTATATGAAACAAACACATCTGGATTGCCATGCACGTGAAGACTGAAAAGTTTCGAAGAAAAAATCACCAATGATACCACGACATTTGAGAGTTCTCTTCGGGTGAATAACATTCAAAATAACCTCCATGTATATTTACATCAATTTAAAACTCATATCCGTAATAAACCCTAAATAAAATTTAGCTGTCGCCATAGGGTCTAGGAGTAAATAAGCCATATTAAAACACGCCATCTGCAGCATTATAATCTAACCGAGCCAAAAATGAAGCGAAACAGCAAAGGACAGTGCTTCCATTTTTCCAAATGTCAAATTAAGCAGGACTTTAGTACCACGAGCGGAGAGGGAGGAATAATCCGCGATACTACAGCGGTTTAACACAAGTACTTCATGTTGAAGAGATATAGCGAACCCACGACCTACCGCGCGTGGAAGCAAAATACCCTGGGTACGAAGTTGATAGCGAACCATACCACCGTTATTACAAGATAAGGATTAGTATTGTGTTGGGGATAGGTTCTATTTTGACCATCGCCAGCTAATCTGAACGTTGGCAAAACAGCGCGCTCATCAGAATTATGGGTTACTACTTCATGTTAGGATCACAAAATGGTTTTGGAAAACAGGATTATAGTTGTTTGGGACAGCCTTACATGAAGTAACAACTTTACCATACATGAAAGTACCTATAACCAACTATAACCGAGTTATTATGACACCGCTGAACTTATGTAGTGCATTCACTAACAAAAATCGCACACCAGCTGCCAATTCAGCCAAGACAGGGTGTGCTCGCAGCAATTAGTACAAAGGAGGGCGAGGGGTTGTTGCGTACACGTATTTCTAGTTCTATGCAATAAACTGGTAGATAAATTGTATTTGGAGGGTTTTTGCTCTGAATTCAAGATGGCCATTTTTTAACCAAAACACACTAAATTATTAAATTATTATCATTGCAAATGTTTAACTCTGCACAAATTGACAAGAAATAAAATGTAAAAATATGAAATAAATCTAGAAAGACTAATATGTAATCTTTGTAGCTTGTCTTATGTGATTTAACCTTTCTAGAGATTTGAACAAAAATTGTTAAAAACCAAAGTTATACCCAACTATGAGATTCTTCTATAGATTTAACTACTTAAGTGAAATGAGGAATTGTTTACACAAGAAAACAATTTTATGGTATTGTATTAAAATATATCTGCTGGTGTCGGCTCTGTATATTTGCTTTTGGGGTGCACTATCTACTTCTGTAGCCATAACTCATATGCACTGAAAGAAGACTACATTATTCAGTATTTAAACTCTACCTCTATATATGATGACATTTTTACATGATATATGGAATTTACTGATTATTTCAGCCATTTTACTTTACTCAACATTTTCCGCCTAATAAACCATTTGTTGTAAAAAGTACTCAAACTCTTTGGTGAAAATTTGATTTTAAACTGCCATATTGATTTTTTGTTAAAACCCTCCAAATTCAATTTATCTACCAGTCTATTGCTTATAGAATAACATTTTGAACTCACAAGTCCACAAATCTGCCCAAATAATACAAAAAACAAAACATTTCTAAACACTTTCTTCAAAAAGTAACGAGTTTATTACTTTTTATGGGGGGCCACTTAACCTTGTTGTAATAAACATGGGAGGCTTGAAGCTCTTGAAGTGACGACCAATTAATGCTCTTGTATTTGCTTTACTTTACATGCTTTTATCCAAAGCTTTCAAACAATCCCCAGGTACAGTGTGAGGTCCTTCCCCGGAGAAGCTGATGACACACACATAAAGGGTATCAACTCTTTTCAACCCTTTACAAAAGTAGAGATCTTTATCTTATCTGGTTCAAATCTGCCAAGAAGTAATCATACCTGTGGTGCTACTTTCGTAGAGGCTTCCATTATTTGTTTAATTGGCCTAATATAAACTGGCTTATTCTGGAAGAGGCGTTGCAGAATAATAGCATCGATGCCGTTCTGCTCTGGTGCTGGTGGAACCAATGAGGTATGCATGGACATCAGTATTTCGATGTCCACACCTAAATAAATAAATGGTCAGTGAACTTTAACAATTGATCAGGACACTGGGGATTCGAGGGAAGGGGTAAAAAATTTGCATTGGAAATTTCCAAGGGGGTTAAAATATAACTCCAAGAGGGGTATGACAACAATTGTGAGAATTGAGGGGGTGCACTGACAGAAACAGGCTGTAATCCCAGCGGACACATTGGTAATGATACTTTTGCAGTAGCGTTTAAGTTTTTCAAATTCCGAAGGGTGTAATAATACCTCCCTAGCCGTGTAAAAATTTTTGCGTACAGACTGGCTAGTGTTGGAGGAAACATTTCTAGGTCGTTTTGAAGGCAAACAAATAAGATTTACTTTGTACGTTTTAGGATTAACAACAGAACATTTCTCTAGAACATAATTAAGAAAGAATACAAACCGACATGGAGTCTGGTTAAAAACAAGCATGTAAACTTAAACCACCACCTCGCAAAACAAAACAGCATTAAAAACAGCGAGAAAGAACCAAAAGCCATATAATAAAATATTAATATTAACATCGTTTGTTCGTTCTGTACGAGAAAGTACTTGCCATCGGTACTTCATACGAAGGAATGGGGTTTCAACAAGGGAGGGAGGTTTCAACCTAGAACAAATATTTTCTACGTACAGACCGAACGAACAAATGTGTTCAATAAGGAATTTAATATATGGTTTTGGTTATACAGTGGTGGCACCAGGGGGTAGTTGGGACTCGTCCCCCACTTCTCGCCAAGTCGATTTTCCAATAACGAGATTTCGCTTCCACGGTCGAAGGTCGGTGAAAATGACCTTGGGATTGGCCAGTTCTAAAACTCGATTAATTCAGCTAGAGTATAATTTATAGATTCACATGTAAAGCAATTTCCTCGCCACTTATATAAACCCAAATATATGCTCAACGTGGACTTTGTATTGCTAAGTTAGGGTACAATAATAAAGTAGTACACTCTCTTTATACCATTCCAGAAAACACAGTAAATTACTTTGTTAATTAATGCGAATTTTCATCCTATGTCTCAGGGAATCGTTTTATTAATAATCACATAGGGAGATCGAGTCGTAATATATATATTTTTCTTATATTTTTCGGTAACAATGTCTAAAAATATATGCAAAATAGTTTGCTAAGTTATTATTTAGGAGACGAGGTATGAAGACGAAGTAATGTTGATATATAAATGGTGCAACATCAGGCAGTAGAAATTGAAATATTGCGTAAATTAATAAAACAATATACGAAAAGACGCATTCGTTATACCTTTTTTGTATACTTCAACTTTACATTTTGAGCTGCTACATTCTTTATGTAACTTTTTTCTTTAGTTCAATGGTTTGGAAGAGGATCCCACATCGACTACCTTTTCATGGCAGTTGTGGAGGGTCATATGGAAGTGTTCTGTTCTAGAACGGGAGGCCAGTTCGCAAAGAAAGATAATATCACTGCAAACAAATTTTCCTTTGCAAACAGTGCACGTGGTAGGTAGTATTTTTCAGGGTGAGCATCAAAATTACTAAGATTTCTCATAAAGCCCTATGAATACTAATTAGATAAGAAATGAAGAAAAAATAGGAAAATCTTTGTCCAAGATGAAAAAATAAACAAAACTTTGTTAGAAAACCTCCTCAATCATGAAATAAGTCAGTTGATGTACATCCCTCGTTCATGGTAATTAACTGTTACATGTTTTATAAATTTAATTTTCTCGTATATTAAAAGATAATTTAATTGTTCTTTTGTGCGTCAATTTGTAGCTTCTGCAACTGGTGTTCCAGACTCACAATTCCGGTATTTGGCATATTCGCGAGGGGATATAAAATTGATAGTGACAAATATGCCAGAAAACATCAGTCTTCAAAATCCGTCAAGGTTTGGTGAAGACAAACTTGATATGATTTTTGCAGTAGCAGATAAATTGTCTTTTTCCTTGCCAATGGATCCTCCTGAGGGTGACGGAGGGAGCAGTGGTGGTGCTAGAGGTGCTAGAGGTGATGATGTGGCTGGAGAAAACAATGAGGGTAACGGAGAAAACAATGAGGGTAATGGAGGAAACAGTGGTGGCGCTAGAGGTGATGATTTTGCTGGAGAAAACAATGAGGGTGAACAGTGGTGGTGCTAGAGATGAAGATGTGGCAGGAGAAAACAATGAGGGAGCAGTGGTGATACTAGAGGTGATGTGATTGGAGAAAACGAGGGTGATGCAGGAAACAGAGGTGGTTATGTTATAGATAATGATATGGATAGTGGTAACAATGAGGATGGAGAGAACAGTGGTGTTGACGCTGTGGGCGAACGTACTAGGGGCGGAGAGAGAGGCAAAGACTTGGGACAGTGTACTGGTGAAAAGAAAAGAAAGAAAATACAACAAAATTAAGGTAATACAACAAAAGGGAAAAGCAAAAATAAAGAGAAAAAAACGGACGAGAAATGCAGAGCATTGGTTTGCCCAACCATTTTGGAAACGAGAAGAGGTGGATTGGATTTTTTGCGATCATTGTGAAGAATGGTATCACTGGGAATGCGTTGGGCTTAGTAAAAAAACCAAGGGGACCATTTGACTGTGGATGCCAAATAACGATACAAAATAAGTATGTTTTGATTAATTTAAATTCCTTCTTTTCTTAGCTTCTTTCTTTCTTTATGTAATTTAACAGTCTCGATTAATACTATTTCAGGATGACCAAGCATTACTCTGGCATAAATTTGTCTCTTCCAGGCTTTAGAGGATTGAAGGTAAATACTAAATTAGCATGCGCAATAGTTTTCCCTGTATGAGAAATAAGAAAATTCTTCGTTTGCCAACGTTTTGCTAATTCAAGATATCTTTATAGTCGTCTTCATCGAATTAGCAGAAGTAAGTTGGCAAGCAAACGGCATCGCTTTTTTTTCAGCTCAAAGGCTGAACAGGAACTAAAACAGCTAGCTTACTTTGGACTGTTTAACTGCAGACAGGTATTTTAGAATTCATATAATTGAAAATTGATTTATAATATTTTAATTTTCAGTATTCAAGTTCTTTGAGCAACCCACTGCACAATATTTTAGAATTTTTATAATATTTATATTTTAGCATACAAGTATCTTGAAACAAACGAAACGCATTGTCAACGAAATCTGGCCGAAGTTTGACCAAAGCAATTTCGCATACGCGAAATATGTCGAGGAAGTGGTGTTTATTGAAGTATATTTCTATCGTATTCTATAATTACAGTAATAAAAATATTTTTTATTTACCCAACAGGAGGTCCCGACTCCATACTGGGACTGAACGTTCAGACCGAGGACCCTACAGTCAAGCAGCATGATCTCATGCCAAATCATCATAAGCATGGTCTTATCCCATTAAGACATGCCCGAATTTATAAAAAGAGTGCTGCGTGGGCAGTGTTTTGGATATATAGCAAAGTAATGCAAATGAGCTTGAACAAAGGATTTTGCTCATTTACATTAGATTTGACACATGAAAAAAACGTCGAGTTGGTCAAAACGTCAGTATTTTGTTCCTAAAAATCTAGGCAGTTCACCACCTTTTCGCTTAAAGCGGTTGCTATATTAATAGCTCAAAATGCGGACAAACAAACCAAATTTGACTCACAAATAATTGCAAATGAGCTATTTCTTTTGTTATGGCCGCAATAATTATGGGTAAACGTAGACAAACATGGGTACTGACGTCATATCGACAAAGTGCTGTTTATAGTTTGATTTCAAACCCCAACCCAGCTGGCCCTAACACAAAATTCTTACCACTAACCCTATGCGTGTTTGTAAATTTATAGATTAACATATGACATACCGCCTTGTGGGATTAAATTAAAACTTTTTAAGATCAGTACGGACAGATTTTTTTAGTAAATAAACTTTTATATTTTTGTTTATATATATAAATATATTATATATATAATATAATATAAATATTTCCAATTTATTCGTAAAATGAAATAGGTTTACTTAATTTCCATGGCATATATTTTTTCTTTAATTGTAGGTGCTGATTTTTGCTATAGAAAAA
>JAYKKM010000045.1:147500-270000 GCA_035772405.1 Chrysogorgia sp. JL179-B06
AGTTACACACAATATAATATAATAAAATACTTATTGACTGGGACCGCGGGAAACAGTATGTTTTGTAGACCCTTGACCGCCAACATTTCCCTTTGACGGTCTCAGGTCCACAAAACAGACTGTTTCCCTCGGTCCCAGTCAATACTGTAAGTGTTAATTATTACAGCACTTTGTTTAACTTCAGTGGCGTACACATTTTCAGTAAGTTTACTGTAAGTGTAATATTCTCATGATACATACCGTGAAATATATTCTCATGATACTAGAACTTTAATAGTCTTAATACACACTACAGCAGCTATATAATGTCTCAATGTATACATGTACATACATGTACAGTGGCACTCAAAAGTTTTGTAACCTTTGTGGGTGTAGTGTGCGTGTAGTTTGAGTGTACATGCAAAGTGCGTGTATACTAACTTCGTGCACTACAGTACACTCAAAACTACAAGGAGCTTTATGACTACACGCAACACTGATGAAGTTTATATATATATTGACACTGATGTAGTGAATGTGGGAGCTTGGAGTAGACAGACGATAAATGGACGCTCGTCAAGCTCAAATGCTCAGAAAAATGATTCTGAGACCCGAACAGGAATCGAACCTGTAACCTTCTGAATGCCGGATAGACGCTCTAACCATTGAGCTATCAAGACTCAGATGGAGAGCTAAAGTTACAATGATGTATTGGTTCGATTGATATATGTACTGACTATGCGGCAGTCACAATATACCAGAGAATGCAATGATGAATATATATATTCAGTGTCAAAATATATATATATTCATCATTGCATTCTCTGGTATATTGTGACTGCCGCATAGTCAGTACATATATCAATCGAACCAATACATCATTGTAACTTTCGCTCTCCATCTGAGTCTTGATAGCTCAATGGTTAGAGCGTCTATCCGGCATTCAGAAGGTTACAGGTTCGATTCCTGTTCGGGTCTCAGAATCATTTTTCTGAGCATTTGAGCTTGACGAGCGTCCATTTATCGACTGATGAAGTTTGCTACACGAAGTTTGCATGTAGTTGAAGTGTTGAACTACACAAAGTTTGCGTGTAGAAAGCGTAAACAACTCCCAATGACTTTATAATTGTAGTATTTGACTTGATTTGACAAGTCCTCACATCATCGAAAGTCAGCGATTAATCAAGACACAAACAAGCATAAACCAAAACTTGTGGTGACTTGCATTCTCCTTCGATAAGCGGGCATTATATTGACGCTATAAACCATTTTTGATTTCACAGTACTTTACCGCTTTGGTTTGCGAAGTTCGTTTGTTCAAAGTATCTACAGCCATAATAAAGTTTTCATGGTACTTGCATAAGCACATGTTGCGTGGCAACTGGCTGCTGAGCAAAACATGTTTGGGTCTCAGTTCAGCAAATTTACTTTTGCCAATCTTCACATCCGGATGTATTTCGTGGAACATGGCACATACTTCATTCACAGAAGTGGTTAGATGGCGAGCCTGAACTTTGCTTTTTTCACCATTTTCACCCCAAATAATCACAACATCCTTTCTGCCCTGTGCTTTGAAATGCATTTAAAATGCAGAAAGATGGCTAACACCGCTCTTCACTTTGGTCACTTGCTCTCAAACTACATGGTCCACATTCGGTTTGTTATCCATTTTCGACCGACTCGCAATACTCGCGAGTAGCACGTGGCGAGCTAACTCGTCTGAACTAGGCAATTCCTGGATTTCCAAAGTACGAACATACCCTTCCAAATGAATTAAGATTAAGCAAATCGTGTTTTGAACAACCAGCCATGTAGGTGGATAGGACTTATCCAACAGGGGCCGGTTGTACAAAGCCAGTATAGCCTCTATTCAGTGGATAATTTTAAGCAAGTGAACAGAGCCATATATGCTTTGAACAACCAAATGTAAATTTTATCTGCCAAATAATGCTATCAGGTACACTGTAGGTAACTCGCTATTCTGCAGATAAAGATATATTAAAGTTGTGCGTTTACCCCTACAGCCTACTTTGCATTCAAAACTACAGAACTGCAAGTTAACAATGTAGGACAAAATGTTACAATTAAGATGCTAAGCAGCAACAACAATATTCAATAATGCACATTAAAATAGTTTTTCATAAGGATTCGTTTTCCCCATTTTGGAGATCCGAATATCATATTGATCAGTAACTTTGTTTATAATTCCTTCCCCACAAGTTCGACATTTTTTTGCTGCTGGACCATTTTCACCTTCACAAACTATACACCGTTTCGGTCGGCCATTCTGTTGTTGAAGACGAGGGGCATTTCACTCCAAAAAAGCGTACGGGATTTTCGGATTTTTAAAAATCCGCGGATTTTTTAGCGGATTTAGCGGATTTTTCCCTGTTGCATTTTCCTGTATTTGTTCGGATTTTCCGGATTTTTTCTGGATTTTTCCCGGATTTTTTTAAATTATAGAGTTATAGAGCTAGGTAACGTTTTGAACAAATAATCAATAGATAGCTTAAGTTCTACGACGTCGACGTTATGCCAGGACGTCAGGGTCGAGCAGAGGACCACAGCCTTCAGAAACTAACGAAGGCTGTGGCATGCAGTCATTTTGTTTAAAATTCAAACAAGTCCATTATTCTTTCAAAAACAGTAAAAGACAATGGTGAATAACTTTTGGTTTTGTAATTATATTTTACAACATAACGTCATTGTAACAAGAACACATATTTAGTAGTAATAGGCCAAAAAGTTTTCAAACTTCTCCAGCTGTTAGTGACACTGAGTGTCTTAAGAAGTTAAGTATTAACTAGTGCATCCAATCTACATGTAACTTACAAGTCGAATGTCAATTTCGTTTTCCACTGTGGTAAAACTTTCCGTACGACGTCAATTGCTAATGAAAACGAATTGTCAGAACTTTCAATCATTTTAGAATCGTCAATGCTTGCAATGTAATGTGTCAACGAGATGTAGCCAGGTGTAAAAAAAAGTTCCAGAGGTTTGAACTCAACGACGTCAACCCTGCGATCCTGAGAGATTCGAGTCCCTTGGAACCAATTTGCGAACACACCAATATTCTTGTATGTTGCCTTGGTCAAATCGACAAAATCAGCGGAATACTGCCTCTCCCTTTTATTACCCTGCATATAAGAGAATTGGATTATTCTACCAACTAGACATTTTTCTGCGCAATCGACCCTGATGAATACACAAAGATCTCCCGCCCGTACACATTGCATGGGTCCACATTTGTCAACTTCAAGTCCAGAGAATATATGATTTGGCTGCTGCGCACGAACGCGTAGCAACCTGTCGCTTGAAACTGAAGAATTCTCCTGAAGCAAGTATAGGGCAGTTGTCTTTCTGATATACGTATTGTTGTACAGAACAAATGGCGATGTTTTAGATAATTTTCCTTGAAGACTGAACATTTTTGACGAACGCTCACTGGCACCTTCATCTGTGGTTGATTCTTGCACAGTTTCGTAAGTGGGGAGGTGTTAGTCTTCGATTTTCTGACCTTAATTTGAGACAAATCTTCCGGAATTGTAACAACATCATTAGTTGGGACAGTATAGTTCTCATTATCCAATGAATCACTAACGGTCGAGTTATCTTCCTCTTCGTAATCGTTGGCAATAGCATCCTGTTCGATTTCCCCCACATTCAGAACTAGATCTCGATCGGCGTAACTCTTTAAATTTATCGCGCAAGATTTACAAATCTCTATTGCATCGATTTTCGCCTTCAGTACTTCTTGCGTTATCTCTTCTATCGTTGGGACAGAGGGTGTTGCTTGAACTTCTTCTTTTAATTGCAGCAACCGCCTTAACTCTAGGGAATACTATTGATTCATCTGACTCTGCTGATGACAAGAATTGGAGTTTGTGAATCTTCTCTAGGATTTCTTGCAGGCTAAAATTTACCATTGTGGAGAATGTAGGCATCATAGATCGTAGTATTCGAAAGAGCTGCTCACACGACTGGGATCCAGTCATCCACACTCTTAAGGTATCGGGTGGGAAAATACCAATGATAACATTGTATACAAAGTTGATAAACATGTGACCGTTTATTTCTACGCAAAGGTAAGCATTGTTGGTGATGAAGTGGGCACTCTCTGCCAGATTGTGCTCTGTTAACCAAGATCCTCAAGAAGTAAATGCATTTCCACATCAAATAAAGCCTACGTAGCGGCGATAATGCTTTGTCGAAGAACGAATCTCTTAGATCTCGCATTAGTCGTAAGTAAATAACAGTTCCCTTAGTTTTTATCGTTGAACTCAGCTCCTGTAAACATTCCTCAACACATTGCTTAACCATAAGGTTGATACATGAGTAGTTATGTTTATCTTTGTCGTTGATGGAACGGTGATTTAGACCAAGTTTTGCCTTCGGAAACTTCTTGAACACCTCCGTCAGGTGGCCCCTACATGCAACTTCCGACCCAATACTAATAATGTTTGATGGAATAATTAAGCGTGTTCTTAGCTTTGCTAGTAAGTGTACCATATCCTGACAATTTAAGCTTTTCGATTTCAGGCTTGGCATCATGTAAAAAGACCAAGGTGCAGGAACATTTGATCCTCTCAAAGTTTTGAACAAGTTGCTCTCCATCATCATAGCTTTGAGAAATGGCCCCGCACCATCTGCGCCATTGGTATACACTGTCACATTTCGTTTATACAGTTCACTTTCAATAAATTTCCATCTCTGAATTATTTCTTTGTGAGTGTACTTTGAGTCAGTGCCAATCACGAACAAGACAAAGGATGGTGCGACAGAACTTACGGGCTTCGCCACAACGCAGTGTGCATGTGATACACAGGTTCTTGATTTGTATGCATCTGCTATCTCTTCAAATGTATCCAGGACAAATGAATCAACAACAGGCAACCCGTCCTCCTTTAGGGGTAGACAAAATCCTACAAACCGACCAGTTTTAGGATCATATTCTATTCTTTTCAAAATACGCGTATCATCCAATTGAATGTTGACTCCCATTGGTGCATTCCACTCTTTGAGATGATTACAAAGTGCATCAAACCGGAATTCGCCTTCTTTTATCCTTGTTGTGCTTGAAATGTTTCTTTGTACTGTGGAAACTGATGGCAGTGCACAACCAAGGTTACATTGCAGCATTTCGTAAGATGCTTTCCCAACCAAGCAAAATAGAGAAGAAGCAAATTTCTTAATTGTGTTGTCGTGACGACAACCTTTTAGAGAGCTTCTCATGCTATTTATTTCTGCGTTTTCAATAAGTTTCTTAAGAATTGGAGCAACACTTGTAGATCTGTCATTCCCGCACGCTTTGTTAAGATTCTGTCTGACAGTTTCGTTAGTGTCAATAATGTCACTTAAACTATTAACGTCCAAGTAGTCAGTGATCTTGGTTTGTCCGACAGAATTACCAATCTTTATTAAAGCCCGCTGTTTTCTGAAACTCCTGGTAGACCAGCGGGCTGATGCTATTTTTTTGCCGCATCCTGAAGAGATAATAGTATTTTAGTTAAACCCACTCAAGGAGAGATGCAAAGTTTTTTCAAACATTGTCACAATTCCTCGAGAAACTAAGGGCCTGTGTATACAGTAAATAGTAAAGACAGTTTTGACAAATGGACCAATGGCAACAAGTACAGTAACTAATTTTAATAGAGAAACAAAGTTAACACTTGGTGAACATTCCTAAAATACTCACAGGTGTGCTGTCTGGTTCGATTCTAATATCACTGTCATCTCGACTGTCATTATTCATGTGATTATCACCTTCAGAATCATCAATTTCAATGGGAGTTGGGGTTTGACCTTAAAATAAACAAACATATTTGAGAATTCTTGAATCCTGCGATAGAAAGGTTTATATTTGCCTATATATGTATATGGTAGTTGCTTTAACACTAAAAAATAAATATAAATCTACCTATGGGATTATCTGTTGTTTCTGAACTTGCATTTGATGGAGCAATGAAGAATGAGCTCATTACTGATGTCGAGGAAGATGTACTATTATTCCCTGAATTAGAGGTGGATGTGCAACTTTTCAGGCAGCGAGTTAACCAACATCGTTTTCCAATGTGTCTTTGGGCATTGAACAAGGGGACTGTTCCATTTTCACTCACTGGCAAAGCAAGTGTTCCTTTGCAAACTTTACACTCAAACTTGTATTTAGATGGTTCATCTACCTAAAATATTAAATTAAACATTTTATTAAATTAAACATTTCTGTGGGTTCACATACAGTATGCTAGGACAGGCCATATATCATAATTGCAGAGTTCTTCCCACATTGTTTCAACATAAATTTCAGGGACAAATAAATCATTTTGAGGACATCCTTAAACAATCCTTAGACTATTGAACAAATAAAAACTGGACACCTGAGTGTATACAATTCTTTAAGGACATTTCCTTAACCTGCATGGACAGATTTTTTAGACAGAGTATGCACATCGCAAATTTAATAACTTAGGCAATGGTTTTAAGGGCCAATACGAACCCTGTAATTAAAAAAAAAATGGGACATATATATACATAATTATGTATAGTACTTACAGTTATTGAAAATACATTTTCCATTGAAAAGCCAATCTCCTGAAGTTTATTAGATGCACTTGATTGTAGCACCAACCAGGCTTTTAATCTTTGTGAAAGGGCAGTTACACTTGTTGGTGTCTGGCTTTTTTTTGCTTGTGGTTTACGAGCTGTTTTAGGTTGTTCAACTGGCACAGATTCAACAGATTCCACAGTTTCAACAAACTTGCGAAGCACTGGCTAAAAAACAACAAGACACTTAATTGAAGCACCTAATTGAAGCAGTGCTAATTTTACACAATGTGCCCTGGTGCGTTACTGGTTGCCATAATTCAACAATATCTAATGTTATGTGGTTACCTTGAGACCTGGGAAAAGCCTTTCCAAGTTCTGCCTCATCTTTCAATTTTATTATTGATTCTGGTGTGTCATAGCCACTGAACTTTAAAATATTTTTAATATAGTTTCCAGAGGGTGGAAACATGTTCCAAAATGCCTCTGGCACACTGTCCACAACACTGTCCACACATGGTTGAGACTTGCTCTACAAGAAGTAGAGACATAGGTGGTTAAAATTCTTCACAAATTAATACCGAGTTTAATACCTCAGAGTTGCACATTTTTATCGATTTTTATCCAGTATGCTACAAATATTTACCTTCAATCTCGCCTTCAACACTTCCAGCTCTTCTTTGAGTTTTACACACGACGAACATTGACTTAAATAAGAAATATCCGAGGGAATATCTTCTGCCTTTTCAAATTCACCTGAAACATGTTTTTAAAATGCTCTTATAAAACTTCAAATATGCTAAATACATGAATAAATCACAAAGTGACCTTGTATAATCTTGAATGTGACCTTATTAATATTAAAATGACTTGAATAATATGCATATTAAAATGCTAATTTACATTAACAATTTTGACAATGTGCCTTTTATTAAAAAAAACTGAGCGTATAAATGGAAATATAGAGTGGTCCAATAATTACGAAATAAAAGAAAGATAAACGCTTACCGTGATCGCTGTCATAGCTTTCGCTGTCCGCCATTTTGAACGTGGCAAAGAACCTTTGAGTAAATTACACCAAGTACTTCATATATTTTTTGCGGATTTTTGAAGGATTTCTGTGGTTTTTAAAGGATTTTTCGGATTTTTTGGATTTTGAAGGATTTCAACGGATTTTGAGGATTTCATGGATTTTTTCGGATTTTTCCCAGATTTTTTGACGAAGTGTACGGGATTTTTGGAGTGAAATGCCCCTCGGGCATTTGAGTATAATCATTATTTCGGCATTTGTGTATAATCAGGCGACTTACACTACTTTTTTATTCCACCTTATAATATAGCTATTATAAGGTGGAAGAAAAAAGTAGTGTAAGTCGCCTGATTATACACCACTTGTCTGCCAGTTGTCTGTTGAGGTACAAACGTGAAAAATTCACAAGCTTTTACAGGGTTGTTGATGAACAATGCTGCAACGACATGTAATTATCAGGGCTGAACAACATCGTTGTTCATGGTGGATGGCTCAATATCTGTAGCCTTGATACAGTATTTTAGGTATGCTATTTTATTTGATGCTTTGGAATTGGCAATGGAAATAGGCCGATAATACTATGCATACTATTAAGTATTAATCATACCTTTATCGAGCATGTCGAGTGCATCCTTATTGAAAAGAGAACGCTTTATTAAGACACATCCTTTCAACAAGTTATTTTTAGGGCAGTAAAACTTTTGTTCACCAGCTCATTTTTCTTTATAAAAAGACATGGCCAGAAGATATATTGAGAAAGATAGCATTTTTAAGCAGTCCACTATGTAACACAATTTGTAACAATAGATACCGGTTCTAAATTAAATAATACGTTCTTAATCCATAAGCACAAAATAGTATAAAATGGATTCCTAAATTAAATTTCTCCACACTGTCACGGACCTCGTTCCAATTTTTTTTGATTCCCTTCTCATGCAATTGCTCAAATGAATGGTCACAACACACTCGTTGAACTGGTCCATGGTTTCCAATCTGTCCATGCGCACGAAGATTAAGACAAAACAAAAACATTAAGTTATGTCTTGTTAAACAGACGTACTTCATTTTCACTCATCGCTTCGATGACCTTTGTTAGGGAATCTTCCACCTTCGACACAATATGTCTGTCTGATGAAGGCGTGCCCAAAGACGATTTGTCAATGACTTGGTACTCTGTCATGTATTGGGACAACAATTTCTTCATCTGATACAGTGGTTGTTAACTCACTCATCTTAAATACAAAATAAGTCATTATACACACACAAATTATTTTCTTTAACTATTAGCGCTCTAAATATGCTAATTATTGCTTGCACACGATCAAAATCCAGTTAAATCTGCAGAAGAAAACCATAGTTACACAGATAGTTAACTTGAGGTTATACAAGATAATTAGAAACTCTGCAGATTTGGTGTTCCAGGAGAAACACGCATTCAAGACTCCTTTAAAGTGATTTGTTTGATAATTGTAAAGATATACAACCTTTCAGAATTGGTCATTATACAATATACATGTGTGTGACATCACTCATGTTTAATTTGCATATCAAACAAATTTAAATATATGAAAAAGAAACGAGGAAACAAAAAAACTAAAAAAATGTTAAAAATATATTACTCTGTCATTCTAACAAATTGTTTCCCATGTCTATGCTTACCAAACATTTTATTTGTCCTTTTTAAATCAAGAAGTGTCCTCTTTGACTTTTTAGACAACTCTAATGTCCCGTTAGCGCCAATTCACTACTCTCAAACAGCAGTGGCAACAGCTTTCGAGCACATTTTACTGGGTCTTTAGGTCCTGCTGCCACATTTAAACCATCATGTATCTTTAATAAATACACGACAATTACAAAGCAATTAATAATTTAAAGACAATACTTACAAATCTAACTGAATTTGTTTCAATAAAGAAAAACATTTACAAATACCACAATTAATTTGCACAGCAAATTAAATATTATAATTTATGTGAACTATGTACACAATAGGTTGTAGTTAAAGTAATTATAATTAAAATTACTTACAAATTCTGCAACCTCTGTTTTGACATTGGTACTACTTTTTGTACCAACTGGAGAGATTCTATCTAGTAAGACCTGCAAGTACACAGTATAAAAGCAAAATTATTTTAATAATACTTCAGTCTACAATACAAATAAAGAAAAATTAGGCCCCCCAGCCCAGCCCAATTTGGTGATGCTTTGTTGGGAGTACCGCGACGGTTACCCACAATTTTCACGTGGGGTACGGTGTTCCTCTGACCAAATGTAGGGAGCACTGCCCCTGTCAAACATCAAATGTGGTTGAATCAAACGAATCAAATTAGTCCTGATTCTTGTATCAGCTTAACAAAATTATAGAAACATTGGCATTTAATCATTGCTGCCATTTCCCAAATTTCCACTCTTGCTCTCACTATTTGAAAATATTAGTACCCTGTTCCTCAGAGTAATATCCACTGTAATTACCTCACTTTGAGTAACCAATGCTGATTTTTTGGCACTATCTGGTGTAGAATCTGGTGTAGAATATGCCGAGCCTGTAAAAACATTCTTATTGCCATTGGATGATGCAGCCGTTGTTTTCTTCAATTCATTTATTGACTTTCGCAATAAAAAACATTTGTTTCACATCAGAAATATCCTTTTCAATTTTTCCAATCTTAACCATACCATGCATTTCAAATGGCGATGTGCTACTATTCAGCCCTGTGCTGATAGGATGTGTAGATGTTGATGGCTGAAAATGATTGCAAAAAATTAGTACTTGTTTTCCTCAGTAAAATTATTTGCTACACAAATTCAGTTTTACTCTTTTAGATTCATTTTTATTTGCATGCTAAAAATACTCCCAGATAGTAACTTCCCTGTTAAGCTAATGTAGCATGTTTGGCTTTGTAATTAAAAAGGGAAGTTCCATGTAAATCATATTGTATTAGAGGGTTGTTCATAACCAATGTTCCAATTAGAGGGTTGTTCACAAGCAATGTTCATTACATAAGTGATTTTTTCAAAATGTGCATGTTCACTTCAGTTTTGGGTGAAGATTAGCCTCCTCTGCAGGCAGCTCTGTGGCTTCGTTTTCCCACATCAAATAGCTTCCAAGGCTGTTTTGGCCAAGCCAGAGAAATTAACAAGAACATGGGGAGATGAAGAATATGTGGGAAAACGAAGCCACAGAGCTGCCTGCAGAGGAGGCTAATCTTCACCCAAAACTGAAGTGAACATGCCATTTTGAAAAAATCACTTTTGTACAAGGGAAACTAAATGTGCCAGTAGTTGCTTGCGCAGCCTTTGAAGCGATATGACTCGGAAAAAAGCCAGAGGAGGCTAGGTGAAGGTAGTCAATTACGGTACTACTCAATAAATATTTATAAAGAAATGATCTGATTGGAATTTACATTGACCTTCATCATTGTACAATTATGCACCATTGTAGTACTCTAAACTCGAACTAGTATCACCACTCTAGTCTATTTTCATTATTATTATTATTACTATAATCAGTCTTTGAGCTTATACACACATGTAACATATAAATTCCGATCAGACCGCTTCTATATGAATATTTAATGAACAGTTTATCTTCGCCCAAAACTGGAGTAAACAGACATTTCCAAAAAAATCGGTTACATGTACAATATGCTGGACAACTCATTTGCCAAAAAATTTTATTTGCCTGGAACTTACCTTTAAAAAAGTAATACGAAAAACCAAAAGTAGCCTAGTTACTTTTGAGATTGTACAGAGTTATGATTAAAAAATTTATTTTATCGTAATTATTTTAAGCTGTATGTAGAAAGATATCTGAATAGTACAATTAAATACTGTAGGCAGTGTGAAATGGACAAAGTTGTATAATGTCACACAGTTTTTAGCAAGCAAAAATAATACACTTATATTTCCTCTGCACTTTGGAAAACACTAAATGAAATGACATCATGGAAGAAAGGTGCCCGGATAGCCTCCGTAGAGTCTAATGGCATGACATACTCTGATGATAAATCAATGGCTAATATTTTTAATGAACACTTTGCTACTATAGGCGTTAAGTTGGCAAATAAGTTGAAATGTCTTACTCGAACAACTACTGCCACTACTGCCAAGTGCAGAGTTTGTCCTTGGTCAACTCAGACTTCTTAAATCAAACAAAGCTATTGGTCTAGATGGGATTAGTTCTCGCCTTCTTAAGGACTCCGCCGATATCATAGCAAATAGTCTCACTAAGTTATTTAATCGATCTTTGACTACCAAAATTTTTCCAGCAATATGGAAGCAAGGAAAAGTAACACCTTTATTCAAATCTAGTGATAGATGCGATCCTAACAACTACAGGCCCATCACTGTCTTGCCTACACTGAGCAAAATTTTGGAGAAAGCTGTCCACAACCAACTGTATAGTTATCTAAATGAAAATAAGTTGATCACTACGAATCAATTTGGATTTCGAACAAAGCTCTCGACAGGAGTTGCCTTGGCGCATTTTACGGACAATATTCTTAATAATATGGATGCTGGTCGCATAACGGGCGCAGTTTTTTTAGATCTGTCAAAGGCTTTTGACACTGTAGACCATACCATACTATTGAATAAACTTAAATCGCTCGGTCTTGATCATGATTCCATAGATTGGTTCAATTCATATTTAATTGAGAGAAGCCAAGCTACTGTTGTTGGTACTGTTATAATCACGTACTGTGCCCATGACTATAGGTGTGCCTCAGGGCAGCTTATTAGGGCCTCTGCTCTTTATTGTTTACGTGAACGATCTACCATCGTGCAATCTACAGAGTAATGTGATCTTATACGCAGATGATACAGTTCTATACTATTCCACTAACGATGTTAATGTCCTTGAGTCCAAGTTGAATGCAGATCTGGCCACACTTTCCAACTGGTTCTTTGATAATCTACTAACATTGAACACTTCCAAATGTAAATTTATGGTGTTTGGAAGCAGCCAAAAGCTTAAGAATGTTAAAGATTTAATCATTTATGTAAATCAAACCGACAAGAGTTTAACGAGAACAGAGTCTTTTAAATATCTTGGTGTCATTATTCATCAAAATATGTCATGGACTGACCATGTTGACTTACTTCACAATAAGATCAGTCGAAGACTTGGCGTTATTAGACGTGTGAAGCAATTTTTGCCACTACATGCGAGAATCACCCTATACAATAGTCTCATTAGTCCTCTCTTTAACTATGTGGACTTTGTATGGGGCGATAAGAATAATGTTGTCCTAATGAATCAACTACAAATATTACAAAATAAAGCGGCTAAGACTGTTCTAGATGTACCTATCCGCTCCTCTGCCGCTGAAGCTCTGGTCAAATTGGGATGGAAAACATTGGACAAGCATCGTCTACTACATAGAGTTATGGCATTTACGTATTTACATGGACACTTGAACTATGTTTTTGATGTAAAATTAAATAGAGATATACATAACTACGGAACTAGAAGACGTAATGATATTCGTTTGCCATTGGCAAAACGTAATTGGGGTCAACAGCAATTCATCTACCATATTTTTAAAGACTGGAATAACTTAGTACTTTCCATACGTGAAATCGAGGCCTTTCCTTTATTTAGGTCATGTGTAAAAAAGGCTATTTTTGTATAATCTAATGCTTGTTTTCAAATACCTATAATACTTTATGTTAGTTTTCTTTTACTTATATGTATTATTTTTGTTTGTTGTGATTATGTAATGTACTTTGTAGGACCTCTCTGAAGACCACGTAATGTGATGAGAGCTTCCTCATTAAATATTATTTTCATTCATTCATTCATTCATTTGTGTTTTCTATATAATAAAGCAATTATCCAATTTATGTTTATTAACATTTAAACAGCACGGATGAGTGATTAAAATAAAACAATAAAACATTGCTATTGGATGATTGTTTCATTATAAAGAAAATATAATTGGTCATTTGATGACGAACGACTAACATTTGCATAAATTAGACAAAAGCATACAACAATGACTTAGAGTTTCCAGACCATATCCATCTATTAACTTAATGGAACAGATTTGAACAACCTTTGCTGTAATTATATATAAATATATCAGAGATTTAGCAAGAGTTCATATTATGCGACAATCCCACTAGGCTGCACTTACAAAATGGATTTCATGTATATCTGTTGAATTTTAATTCAACAAATTATTTTGAATAGTATTCCAAAATTGATTATCTTGAATGTTTGTTCATTGATAAAATGTCTGTCAGGCACTTACAATTTGGTTCACTGTTAGTACCGAGAGATGTCCCAACTTCTGCAACATCAACCTGACATGATGAAGTGGTGTTAACGGCTTTTGTCATGTTCCCCTTTGTCAAAACATTTTCCCATTATTTGTTTCTGGTTAAATTTTCCTTTTTGGGTTGGTTATCTTTCTGGCACTTCCTTTGACTTCATTTTCCCAAATATCTATCAACTTTTCCTCCTTACTAATCTTTTGTTGTTTTCTTTCTGATCCAAAGTTACAGGCAGTTGCTGCAATGCCAACGGCTTATGCTTTCAATGCAGCTTCAATTTCATCATGTTTCTCTCCAGACTTCTCTGACCTTCTGCATGTGTTGCACCCAATGTGTCGAGCTAAGCATCCCTTACGCAAAAAGAACTTTGAGCATGTAGGACATTTACTGTCAGTATTTAGTGCTTTCTCTTGTAACAATGTTGTCATACTTTCTTGTTTAGGGCGAAAATGTGTTTTCTTTGGTTTTGAGCTCTAAATTTGTAAGCAGAGGTAGTGTAAATGGAAGGTCACAAGACAATCAACTCATCAGTATTAAGGCATGGCTCTTGACTTCGAAACTGAAATTTCCTATTTCCCAGCGATTTTGTCCAAACTAAGTCAAACTTACCAAATATATATTTACTAGAAATACGTATACGCAACAACCCCTCGCCCAATTGCTGTTTGAATCTCACAGTACAGTACTTCTTTTAGTTCTAAATTACTTGAATTAGATAATAGCCACTTCATTTGCCAAACTACAGTAAATAAATTTTCAGTGGACAATATCTCTCAGAGCTTTGTATTGTCTGAATTTAATTGTTTCATAGGACATCAAAATAAATACATGCAGCCCAATTAAACTTTTTAATTTTTGAGTGCAGCAACAGAATAGTGGGGGGTCTACTGCTATTTCTACCATCAATCACTAAGAAAGAAATTACTTTTATCGCAATATCGATGACTCACGAAATAATCAATGCAGTATTTTGTATATAGACACCAATGGCTGTTGAAGGAAGAAAGTGCATCTCTATCATACAATGAGTGTCCTTTAAAAAAATCAAATTCGTTCAAATGTCTACGGATGGCATGCATATAGTGCAAATGTAGGGGTCTATTCAAATTAGATTTACTAAGACGTATTAGGGATTCTACTCCAATTGTTGGCGTGGATAGATTATATACAGTAAGTTGATAATTCTACCCACATTGGACTACTGTGATGTGGAGCTGGCAGGAATACGTAATCAGAGATCTCTATGCATGTCAGGGAAACTGATCTTTCCTAAGTCGGGACTTGAAACTGATTGGTTAATAGAAATCCCAAGTTTTGTACCTCTTGTATTAGAAGCAAGTTACATCGTGTAATGCTAGTTAAGAAATTCCATGGCATTTTAACATCATATCTACCAGTAAAGAGCTATTTTTCATGTTTCAATTAATCTGTTCATACATGTTATAGCACCATTATCTATTACCTTAATTGACAATATGTGAAGGATATACAACTTTTGAGTTAAAATTATTTTTTGTAACATTGTACTGTACATTTGTAACAACTGTAATTTGTTGGAAAACAAGACCCCATATATTGATACCAGTGTTAGCATTGAAGGGGCTATCCTGTATAAATATTATTGTATTATTAATACTAATAATACTAATGCATTAACAATAATACTAATAATAATAATGCCCAATGCAGATTGCAGATACCATATTTGCCATGTAACAAAGCATATATATGGCATTGTGTACTACATATTATAACCTATATTCAGAATGCCATGCCTAGTCTGCTTGTCGACAATGATCTAGCTAACACACATAGTAGTGACAGTGTCAACATACCCAATGTGAACATAATAATAAGCTGTATTTTACATTGACAGAATACGTTGTGACCCACTAGGCCAGCTAAGTATATTTGTAGGTCTAACATGTTCCATAATGGATGGAGTACTGTAAACACAGATTATATATGGAATACATGCCAGTATACAAAACATGGACGTCAAGATCATATCGTCAGAAACATAATATTCCTGGTTGAAAAAATTATAACCTTATTGCCAGTGACGGCCTCTAACCATTGAGCCATCGAGATTCAGATGGAGAGGTTACAATGATGCACTGGTTCTAATGATATATGTACTGCCTATGCACAGCAGTAACTATATATTTCAGTGATGACTAATGATTGGGTGTGTTAATATATACACTGCTGTTATATCAATAGAATCAGTACATCAATGTAACGTTCACTCACCATCTGAGTCTTGGTAGCTGAATGGTCAGAGCATCTCACTGGAAATCAGAAAGTTATCCCCGTCCGGGACACAGAATAATTTTTCTGAGGATATGATCTTGCTTGACAATCATCCACGTACTGTATCGTCTGTTTCCCCCCAAGCTCTCCCTTATTCACTACAGCAGTGTATATATTGATTATTAACACTGACAAGTATACATAGTAATGCTTGTTTATTGCTACAAAATTGTAGGCCAGGCCCAGGTCATATAAACACAGCAATAGTATGCATGTTTTTTCACCCTAAACTACTGTATATATAGGCTAATTATCAAGCATATAGTATTTATAATTTTAATCAAATAATAAACGTACTGTACATGCAATTCCAAAATTTGTACTACCACTTACTATTCTGCAGTATTATAAAGAACAAATGGTATATATTTTAAACAGGCTAGGACTGGCCATTGTGCCATCTTGTGCCAGAACAATGGCCAGCCATTGTGCTGCCACAAAGTGCCATTGTTCTAGCACAAGATGGCACAATGGCCAGTCCAAGCCTGATTTTACACTGCATGGATTTAATTCCAACTGTCAAAATATTATACAGTACATATATGTTTTGAAAATTCAAAACATTACACACCTTCAAATTTTCCCAAATCTCTCTGTTAAGTATTTCAAAATGTGTCTATTAGATTTCGGAGCTTGGAGCAAATACACAATACAGTGTGCAATTATTTAAATTACATTAAAATTAGCGAGTCCAGTCAAAAAGCACTGAACTGAACTGAACCGAAGGTAATGGCTATTCGTACGGTAGCCGTACTCCTAACTGTTATGTTTTTTAATCTCTTTGTTTCTATAATATATACATCTCTGCTCTACGCTTCACTACGATATGTCCATTCTTACTTGATTGCATCATCACTTATAGTAAGTGATGATGACGTCACTACATCCCTCTCTAACTAAAAATGTGAATTTCACTTATACTAGAACATAGAATATGAACTTATAATATATATATATATATTCATTTCACTACTGTCTTTTTATTGTAACTGTTCGGCCTGTTCTATTTAATAACTAGGTCAGAGTTAAGTGGGTTACCATATTGTTCAGTTTGTACTCTTCTTCTCGTTGACCGTTTTACTTCAGGTGCATGAACTTCATCATTCTCTCTTTGTGGTAATTCTACATTCTCTCTTTGTTGTAATTCTACATCTTTAGGGTTGCTGTATTCTTCCTCATCTGCCTCTTTTGCCCCCTCTTTAATTTTTTTGAAAAATGATGCATTTCTTGTTACTCGGTGCTTTTGGTTTTCTGCAACTATTCTGGTTCCTTTGCATTCAATTACTGTGTATGGTGTCGATTCAAATTTTGTTGTGAATTTGTTTTGTTTTGTTTGTTTCAGGATCACAACATCGCCTACGTTTAGCTTGGATGATTTCGCTTGTCGTCGTTTGTTTGCATATTCCCTTCCTTTGGTTTTCGATTTTGTGTAATTCTCTCTAGCTTCTTTGTGTCTATTTATCACCTTAGCTTTGGGGTTAAGCATGGGTAAAGTTCCTCTAACTGACGGTTGAAAAGGAGTTGTGCTGGTGGTATGTTAGTTGAGCAATGTGGTGTAGTGCGATAGGATAGGAGGAATCGTGAGAGTTCTTGGGTCCAATTACGATGTTCGGAATGAGCTGTTTTAATCGCTTTTCCCAAAGGTTTCATGAATGCTTCCACTTCGGAATTTCCTTGTGGCCAGACGGATGTTGATGTTTCATGTTTGACACCAAGCTTGGATAAATAATCTTTGAATTCAGCACTGGTAAAAGGTGGGCCATTATCAGATTTGAATTTGTATGGGATGCCGTGTCGTGCAAAGATAGCATCTAATTTTGGGATTAGTGCTTTTGCAGATGTACTCTTAATAACCTCAGCTTCTGGATATCGTGAATATTTGTCAATTAATACAATGACATACTGCCCACTTGGTAGAGGACCATAGAAATCAGCATGAATGATTTGCCAAGGACCATCAGGCATTCCAGGTGATTGTAGAGGTTCTGGTGGATTAACTGGTCCAGTGATTTGGCAAAGTAAACACTTGTCAAGCTCGGTTTTCACCACTTTGTCAATGTTAGGAAACCAGGCATATTCTCGCAATAGTGCTTTTGTTTTTGCTAATCCTTGGTGGCCTTTGTGAGCGAGTTCCACAAGGTGTACTTGCAGCGTTGACGGTATGATTATTCGTGTTCCTCGAAGGAGAATTCCATTTTCATGGTCTACAGTTATTTCGTTCTTAATATTGTGGAATGGTTTAACATGGTCACTGGTCCAATCCCCTGAGTCAATCGCTTTCCGGATGGCAAGAAGTGTTGGGTCTTTATCAGTGTGTACTTTGATAACCTCAAGTGGTATGGCATTTTGGGCTGCATTTGCTGATATGAAATGTACATACTCTTCAGCAATATTACTCTTGGGCATGTTTTGTTCTGGGTGTCTTGAGAGGAAATCAGCTGGATTCTCACTCCCTGGCTTGTAGATAACCTGGAAATCATATTGTTGCAATCGCAGAAACCATCTCTCGATTCTTGCTGGTGGTCTGCTACGGGGATTATGGTATATAAGTTGCAATGGTTTGTGGTCGGTGATTAGGTTAAAACTTGATCCAAATAGGTAAAGGTGAAAGTGTTCGATGCCCCAGACGATTGCTAATGCTTCCTTTTCCGTTTGTGAGTACCGTTCTTCTACTGGCGAGAGTGCACGGCTTGCATAGGCGATGACATGGTTTGCATTTTCCTTTGAATCGTTTTGTGTTAGTATGGCTGATAGACCTACCGGGCTTGCATCGACCAGGACTGATGTTTGTTTTGATGTGTCAAAGTGGCTCATCACAGGACTGTTCATCAGTGCATACTTTAATTGCTCATATGCTTCTTGGTGCTCAGATGTCCATGTGAAGCGTGTATTCTTGCACGTCAACCTTCGTAATGGTTCTGTGATAGTTGCATAATTCGCTATGAACTTAGAACTGTAATTAGCCATGCCTAGTAGACTTCTCACCGCGCTGACTGTTGTAGGTCGTTCTGTGTTAGCAAAAGGATCTACCTTCTTTGGATCTGGGCTGATACCATTTTTCGTAAAAACGAGCCCAAAAAATTCAAGATTCTTTTTTAAGAACTGGCATTTCTTACGGTTTAGTGTGAGGTTATTCTCTTGGAGACGGGTGAGGCATTCTTCTAAAGCGCGGTCATGATCTTCTCGCGTGTGTCCAAACACAATGATGTCGTCTGCAATGTTTTTAACACCTTTGATCCCCTTCAAAGTTTCCTGAAGAGCATGCTGCCTGCTGGAAAAGCTCTGCCGCAGCGTTAGTTCCATAATTTAATCTTTTGTAGCGGAAAAGACCTACGTGTGTACAGAACGTTGTTATTCCCCTTGATGTTGGACTTAGCTCTAGCTGGTGGTATGCTTGTGATAAGTCGAGTTTGGAAAATACACGGGCACCGTTGAGTTCTAGTGAAACAGCCTCAATGGTGGGTATAGGGTGTCGTGTTCGTTTGATGGCCTTATTTGCGGCACGCATATCAACACACAGTCGGACGTTGTTATCTTGCTTAGGAACAACTACCACGGGAGAAACCCATTCTGTTGGCGTATTGTCAGGAACTTTTTCAATGATATCTTCTCGCTCTAATTTCTGTACCTCGCACTCAACTTTCGGCCGTAGGTGGAATGGTATACGTCTCTGTGGTTGCGCAACGGGAGTAATGGTGTTGTCAATGGCAAGTTCGATTTGTTTACCTTTTAATTTTCCCAACCCTCGAAACACTGGCGTGTGTTTATCTAGAATTTTTTTAAGATTTTTGTCGCTGACGGTTTCATCGACGTCGGGCTTTGATTCAACTTTGACTTTGTTTATCTGATTCAGGTGAAGACTTACAAGTCCGAGTTCTTGTTCCGTTTGGGAACTTAATAAACAACCGCCGTCCTCAGATGTTACATAGATTGTATCCACGGTAAACTTGTGTTTCGATTCTAGTAGAGCGCGAAATTTCCCTTCCATTTTAACATGCGTTTTGGAATTAAATGGATATGCCTTCACGGACGTGTGTTTGAGTGATACATTTCGTAGTTTCCGGAATGTGTTGTTGTCAATGACATTTATACTTGACCCCGTATCAATTGTCATTTTCATACGAGATCCGTAACCGAGATGTTCGTTTGCGGATTCTTTTGCTTGTTATCGATTGCATAGCAATATTCAGAATTTTCACTATCGCTGCTAGTATCCGTATTTGTTGTTTTTACGGGTCGAACATCCTTGCGTGTTTTGGGTTGTTTTGAAAATGAACTTTGACTCCCACTGCGACATTGGCGCGCAAAATGGTTTCGTTTCCCACACTTGTTACAAATTTTATCTTTTGCAGGGCACGGTTTGGTTACATGAAGGTAATCTCCACTGCAATTAAAACATTTCGCCTTGGATTTCGCCGTTTCCATATTCTCATTAGGTTTTGTGAACGCATTTAAAACTTCATCCTCTAGCTTGCTTTCAATATGTGCGGCTTGCACCTTGCTAGTTTCCTCACGCCTCGCTTCGAGCAGCAAATCTTTCAATGTATATTTTGGATCTCTTAAAGCCTGTTTCTGCACTCGGCTAGATTTTCCACCAACAACAATTTGGACTAGGATTTCGAAATCGACATCGGAAAATTCGCAGTTTTTCGACAGCAAACGTAGCCTTATGTAAAATTGATCTATGGTTTCAGACTCACCTTGCTTGGTTTGTCTAAATTTGTACACTTCGTACAGGCGGCGATTCTTTTGTGGCTCAAAATACTCGGTAAGGAGTTGTTCTGCTTTAGAAATATCATCATCGTCTCCCGGGTCTGGAAATTGTCGAAAAATTTCTGTGATGCGTGGTCCAGCTTGATATAATAACAAAGCTCTTTGGCGGGTTTTGTTAGTAATGTCGCTTGCAGTCAAGAATGTCTTGAAGTCCGCTAACCACGTACGCCAACGAAGCGCTTGATTCCCACCGGCTTCTTCATCTGGATCAAATGGTGGCATGGGAGTCACGAATGAGGCCATTGTACTAACTTTTGTTTAGCTCGTCGCCATTGTTATGTTTTTGAATCTCTTTGTTTCTATAATATATACATCTCTGCTCTACGCTTCACTACGATATGTCCAATCTTACTTGATTGCATCATCACTTATAGTAAGTGATGATGACGTCACTACACTAACCAAATTGCTAACCCTAACCAAAAAAAACTATGCAGAAAAGGCAAATTAATTGCTCAACACAGACCGGTGAGTCGCCGTGACAATCACAATGTACATAATTATAATAGTACTTTTACCTTTTACTTGTGTCTGTCTTTGATTATCTTGTCCTTCAACACTACAGTTTCGGCTTGAAATCAGCTGATAATGTCTAACATTACTTCATCCTATGATTTTGAGCAAATGGCTGGTTTTTATGGCAATATAAATTTCGCCGTCGGCGAATGGCGGCTTCCGCAAAGCGGTTTGTCGCGCTGACGCCAGTCAATTTAAATTGACGCCAGTCAATTTAAATTTAAATTACGCCAAATTTAACGCACAAAAAAAACCGGTTCAATTTTTGCATTCGCAATCATGAGACGGTGGCAATTTAAATATTAATTCCAATGCAGAGGTCTACCAATCAGCTTCTGTCTATATCTAGTTATCAGGGTCATATTTTCCGATGCCGCGCATTTGGACGGTTGATCATATATATATATATATATATATATATGTGCCTATAAACTCGATCCTAGATCTAGGAACCGCTTTTATCTCGCGTGATAAGGGACTAAGCGCCGGTCGATATTAGCACCCTCGCCCTCAGGCCTTCGGCCTGCGCTTCACGCCGGGCGAGGAGATAATACAGTAGGAACTAATTTACGGTTTTGTTTCCATGGCGGCAGGGTCGCATGACTCATTGGCGGCCATTTTGGATGAAAACATAAAACGTTCTGAGGCATGTGAATATTTATAATTTAAACAATTAAACAGCGTAATTTGATGCAAATATTGATCTAGTTTATTAAGCTAACTTGCCAGATTGTATAGCTTTACCGTAAATGGAAACTTTTGGCGAATGATTTTTCCTCTAATTATAATTTATTTAATATTTTTGTTTATGCCAATTGATTCCTACCATTCAACTAAGTTTTAATCCAATATGGCCCCGCCTTAATACCGCTGAGAATTAAATATTCCACTTTTTAAAACCGCTACAGGTCAAAGAACCTTTTATTATCGTATTGTTAGATTATGGAACGATTTATGTCCAAAAATTAAATTAAGACAATCTGGGATTTTAAACTTATATTAAAGAGACTTGCTCGATAGCTTTTTATCATAATTTACATTTCATTTTAGAGTACGTTATATTGTCGGTAATTGACTATTAACTTGTAAATATTTTAAAGTTTTTTATTTTCTTTGTAAATTGTCACTGAAAACCCTAATGGTAGAGGCAATTATAATGTTGTATTGTATGTTGAAATCGAGGGACTTTTCTTTGGGATTCCTCCATATCGAAAGTTGATGTACTTATTGATTGTAAGTAGGAAGGCCATAACTTGAACAGCTTATCTTTTCGAAGTGTTTTGCTTTTTGACACATTTGTTTGTTGTGTTCACATAAACTCGCTATAACAAGTTATTCCTGCCCAGGTCTTTGCACTTGCTTGTTCTAGCACCATTGGTTATGTCTTCACTAACTTGGATATCATTTGGCAAAATGAGCATCTAATGCTGTCTTCCATTTTTCTACTTTCATTGAGAAAAACCCAGGTAGATGCATCAGCCATAGCATAAGGGATGTATTGTGGTAGTGTGGTCAATTATCAGACCATATTGAAACTGAATATTTGGGTGATGGGCTTAAATTTCTGAAAGATGACTAAAATGCACTTGCAGTGAAAAACCAGTTCTGCATACAATCCGCATTAGAGAACAAATCGTGGATTTCAATCTGAATTTCCGACGATTTATCACATCGAAGGAAGAACATACATCCATGAACAGAAACTCCCTTCTTGGCATATACCAATCCTTTTGTGGTTGGAACACTTCTGTATCAAAAGTTTCATCATATAGTCAGACTGCAATTGCGTGACGAGGACCAGAATTGCTTATGGCTTTCAAAAATTGCTGCTTCTGATACTTGCCGCAAACGAGATGAGCTTTGTATGATTGTGTCTTAGTCTCGATACTATCAAGCAGTTTTTGGTGGTGGGCCTTTCTTCTTTCCAGTAAATGACTGTTGTTGACCAATACACTGATATATTGGAATGAAAGGTATCTTTCAAAGCATTTGTTGCATGTTTCACAATGGTCTTTACATTTAGCCATCTCTCCAAGCAGCCAGTGCTTGCGAATGTTGGAAATAGACAACAGATGGCCTCTAAAATCTTTCACTCTTTTTTTTTTTGAGAGCCTGTGCTATAGACAACGTTGTACAAAGCAGGTTGTGTTTCTACCACGAGTAGTGGGCTATCATTGGGGAGAGGAATAACTATCATGACATGGTTTTTTGTGTACGGAAGTTAAACTGTAGGAAAGCGGCAGCACAAATTAAATTCCTTTTAATAACGCCTTTGTTTAAAAAAGGAGGTAGAAACGATATGGATAATTATCGCCCAATCTCGGTATTGTCTTGTGCTTCAAAGATAATGGAGAGAGCTGTTCACTCACAACTTTATAATTTTCTTAATGTAAACAAACTTCTCAGCCCGCACCAATGTGGTTTCTGGAAGTGTTACTCTACAGAGCTTGCAACGATATCGTTTACAGATTCAATATGCCGTGGCATTGATCAGGGAATGCTAACTGGGGCGGTATTCATTTATATAAGAAAAGCGTTCAATACTGTGGACCACGAGATCCTATTAAACAAGTTGAAATGGTATGGTATATCAGGTATGGAACTAAATTGGTTTAAGGAGTACTTGAGAAATCGTTTCGAAGTCGTCAGTATTGAAAATGAGTTATCGGATCCGCTTGCTATATTCTCGGGTGTACCCGAAGGGACAATAATTGGCCCCTTGCTTTTTGTATTATATGTAAACGACCTGCCAACATGTTTCAGAAATTGTTCACTGCTAATATAAGCAGATGACACTGTACTGTTCCATTCGGCCAAAGATATTACAGAAATTAAAACAGTCCTAACCAATGAGCTAAAACAAGTAAACGATTGGCTAAACGATAATATCCTATTCCTCCAAGACAAAACTGAATGTGTACTTTTTGGGACAAGTAAAAGAATCCTATCAGTTACCAGTTTTAGTGTCTCTATTAATGGTCATGCTATAAAGTGAGTCTCTGAATACAAGTATCTTGGCGTGGTCTTGGATGAAAATATTTCATGGAATGCACATGTAAAATATATCGTGAAAAAAGCAAGCAAGAGAGTGGGGATGCTTGACAGAATACGAAATAATGTATCTATCCACACAGTATGGAGTTGTTGTGGGAAAATAAATACAGATTTACTCGAGAAACTGCAAAGACGAGCTGCACGAATTATTATGAAAAAATCTAGTAGTGACGAAGCCTTGAATCTTCTTGCGTATGATACTTTAAAAATTAAGACGGGATAATCATGTTCATCATTTGGTTAGAAAGTGTATTTATGGACATGTACCACAATTTTTTAAGAACTACTTTATTTTTAACAAAGATATTGTTCAACGTAAAACAAGACAAAGTAATTTGCTCCACTTACCTAAAGCGAGGACTGAGTCAGCGAAAAAGTCTTTTTATTATCATGCTTGTACAGTGTTCAATAGTTTTAATACTAAATAATTTTTTATTATTCTAGTTTTTAAAATATTGTAATATATTTTATTTTATTTTTTTTTATATCAGGGCTTCTATTGATAACATATTTTGTCGTTAAATAATTTCTGAAAGAATTACCCTGTTTTCTGCACGATAACCCGCGGTTTATCTCTTAATTTTGCCAGGAAACATAATTGATGTGGGTTATAGGGTGGCGCAGGTAATCTGTTGAATTCTTAAAACCATGTGCGATGTACTTTCATCTTGCGATGTTAGAGATTGTTCTCAAAATGCCTCTGGTTATCAAAGCGACGTTTCAAAACAGTTACAATTCTGTAAGGTGAAAAGGATAACATTCTGAGGCTTTTATTTTCCAGGTAAGCTTTATATACCTGGGAGGTGAATAGTGCTTTTCAATGCAATTTGATTGGCTCCTCTATCTCGGAATATCCACTATTCACCTCCGAGCAAAACAAAATGGCTTCCCGTTTTGTTTTAGTTATGGAAGAACTTTTATTAATAAACGAGTGTGCTGTGCCGGACAATACCAAAAAAGTTTGGCATTACAGTGTTTACAGGTATGTATTTATTTTATTTTTTCAGCTGTAGAATTGGACAAAAATTTGCTCAAACTGTTTTGTTTACAAATATCGAGCAGGCCAAGCTTAAAAACGTAAAATTAATTTAAAAAGTAAAATACTTATTTACGAACGAAAGTTTTACAGAATGGTTTAAACAGCAAGAACAATTTGTCTCCTCAAGAACTAAACAAATGGCTGCAAAAGTTTTCTCTCAGTGAGAAAACGAGACGGAAGTTACTACAACAATAAGTCGCTTACCGCAATTCGAGCGCGTTGGGTCGCCATTTAGCAAACCTTTCTCGATAGTTGAAGATGCCCAGTTTTCTAAAGCAAATAAAAGTCTGAGCAATTTTCCGAAAATCCTTAATAACTGTCCACAAACAACCATTGACAAAAGAAGTCATTGAGAAGCTGTACGAAGAAGGTGAGCTAGTTAAACTTGACACTCTCAATCCTGTCAAATTGCAGCAAACGTCATGGTTTTTCATCGCCTAGAAAACCAACATACCTTGAAGAAGAATATGCTTGTCCAGAGGAAAACGCCCACTGGTGAGGCATACTTCGCAGTGAATAGAGAGTGAGGCGAAATGTTGCCAACATAAAACCACCAGGGAGGCCTCGACGACAAAGAAGATTTGTCTGATGGAAAAATTTTGGTTGCTTCCACGGGTAGCAGACACAGGATATTGTTGCATTGAATTATAAGGTTTAGGAGTTTGGTTAGTATTTCTTTATTTCAGGGTTAGGACTAGAGTTTTTATTTAGGTTATAGTTAGGATTTTTGTTATTGTAAATGTTCTGAATCTTGGGAAAATAACCTTTATGTCTATAATGTAGTCTCCGCACACAAGGAATTAACCAAAATTTTCGAAAAACCTGGCAAAAACCTGGCTCCAAACGCTGTCCATTCCAAATCGTTAGTAAATATCTTTCTCACCTGAATCCTGATTCTAGCAATATTTTCCAAAAGCCCAGAAATCCATGTAAATCATTCAATCAATGCTATTGCTCCATTCCTGTTGGCCACAACACAATGGCTGCTTCAAACTTCAAGAGTCGACGTATAAAGGCGATCAACGGTCACCAAAGCAAAGCCAGCATTGAGAGTCAGTGACACGCTGATATTTCAGCAATTTAAAGTGATGTCGAACGAAATTTCCAACTTTCTCGGTGCGGGCAGCCATATCGATGATCAAAGTGTGTTTCATCTTTCAGTGTTGGTCTTTCAAACCCAACCAGATCAAATGCTACCACAGCTATAAATGTCTTGGGATTCACGATAGCCAAAATATCGTTCATGGCTTTCTGGTGGTACATTTCACAACTGCAATTTCAACTTCAATGTCAAACTTCCAAGCAGCCATGGCAGTGTTCAGCACAAGCTTTAAGACTTGCGACAATGTACTTGCAGCAATCGAAAAAACCCAGATTTTTCTTTAACTGCAAAGGTTGTTATTTATCATTTTAAGTGTTCTTTCAATACGACAAACTTAATTTTCATGTCACATGCACTTTAAACAAAAATATATATTGAACGCTTTTTGGTTTTAGGGACTGGAAGAGATGGCTATTTCGTCAAGGATAATTTGTTGCACAAGTAGGTATTTACAATTTATGTTGAACACGTGCATGTCCTGTGATGTACGGTTTTTAAGCAAATAAAAATTATTGACGAAAAATTTCACAAGTAAGCATAGCAGTTGATACTCCAATATTACGTAATTTTGGTACATGATGTTTTGTAAGTCCTCACCATGACAGTTTTACAGTATTTGAACTGATTAAGAAAATAGGTAATATTTGAGTATCAACTGCTATTTGTCCATTACAGGTTTTCGTCAAGCTGGATTTGAAGCAGATGAAAATGACCTGGAGATATTGGCTAATGAAAATGCGTTTCATGATGAACTTCCCCATTACCTTTCAGACGATTTCCAACGAGAAGCACAGGTTATTTTCCCTATGGAAATATCTCTTGAAAATTATAGAGATGCATATATTACGTTGCAAGACTTGCTAGACTATAACATAGAGAAGACTTATGTCATAAAAGTGTCTTGCAGTGTGGACAATTACACTTGTTGTTTGTTGCAATAAGTTCGGCCTATCATGAAAACTTCAGTTAAAGTGCCTATACAACCCTTTCAGTTTTTAGTTATCTGTATAGAAGATGAAAAAATAGTTGACAAGTTATTTTACCGTTTTGGATTTGATGCATTCTTTCCCAAGATATTTATCTTAATTAAACATCGCAAGTTGCAAATTAAACAAGGCAAAATTAGGAATAGGATGAGCCTTTACAAGGGAGATAATGAGCCTTCACTGTGTTTGTTGTCAAATTGTAATTATGTTTTTTAGAAAGAGCCTTAAAGGATGTAAAATCTCATATGATCTTTTATATTAGTTTCTTGCCCGTTTTTGTACTTTATAGTATCTATGTTGACTTATATGACATCATTTGAGTCAACCTAGATACTATAAACAACAAAAACGGGCAACAAACTGATATAAATGATTACACAAGTTTCTATATCCGTTAAGGCTCGTCTTAAAAACATAATTACAATTTGACAAAAAAGTTAGAAAAGAGGCTTGCCGTAGTCTTCATTTGGCCTGATTTAATTTTCGACTTTACCATACGACTTGCAGTTTGTTATGCTGTTTAAAGAGAAATATCTCTGAAACAAATAGATCAAATCAAAAAATGTTAAATAGTCTTCTATACAGATAACTAAAAACTGGAAGGGCTGTATAGGCAATTTAAATATAATATATCTCGATTTATACCTTTCCATAGCTTCCACTCGCTCCTCAACTCCCGCAACCTACGCGCCCGCCCTCCACCAAACGGAACGCCTGCAGGCTCCCTTATCTAAACCAATCCTGAGCAAAGTACGTCGAGAAAACGAAGTCCGAAACCGTGCTATACCAGCCAATGAAATGCAAAGTCCGTCGAAAGTTGGACGGACGGTATTTCGACGGACTTTTGCTTTTGATTGGTCTAGAATGGTTTCACTGCCGTATTACGTCGACTGGTGACAGACTAGTATCTATCCGCATGCAATGTGTGCTCGGCGCTCCAAAGAGCAATGACGAGAAGCTACTTCGCCAGATCTCTCAAGATTTAACAATGAAAGTAGCAGACATTATTGTGCAGATTTATGAAGACCTTGCACAGGGATTTTAGCGCAGCGTAACCAGCATGTTATTAAATCACCCTGTATGTTGTAAACTAATGATTACCTTACGCAAATTTTTGTATGGGCTTTGCTACAATGCCGCACTAGTTACTCTAAAGTGTATTCTCTCCTGACAAGTATACACGATTTGACTGTCACCAAATATTATATGTGCTTGCAAGCTTGGCTAGTTATATCGAATTTACAACTTACTCTGTTTTACTTTATAATATATTTTTATTGAATTCTCAAGTTATGGAACCAGGAAATGAGTGTGATGTTGCTTTTTATAGGGAAAAAGCTAGAGATATGAGCAATTTACAGATTTAATCTTTGATTAAAAATATTTTTATACCTGATAAATCATATCCTTTTCCAAAAACAAATAAAAGGAGTTTTCTTTTTAAATGGTTTGAATCCTACCCTTGCTTATGTTATTCGCCAAGCTTAGATGGTGCTTTTTGTCTCCCTGTGTGCTATTTGGGGATAGGTTTCCTGAAAAAGCTTGTAGGATTAAAAACTTCTTTTCTGAGCCTTATACCTGCTGGAATGATGCTACTCGTCTTTCAAGAATCATACTGGTATTGCCAGTGGCGCAAGGGGGGGCGAGGGGGGGCAGCCGCCCCCCCAACATTCTCCAGAGTGGGTTTTTGGATTCGTCCAAATCCGGTATCGTAGGGGGGGGGGGGGGGGGCGGTGTGTAAATATTTGGTTGTCAAGTGTACGGTTGTGTGTAAATGTAATGCGTAACTTGCGGTTAATGGTTGCGTGTAATGGCTAATGCGTAACTTTCTCGATTTTGGCTTCTTTTATTGTGCTTTGGCTCCAAATAATTCTATTTGGCCCATTCCAATGCACCGCACCATGAATGAGAAGCTTCGCCGTTGGTCGGATCACTATAAACCAATCAGAATTCAGATACGCGCTACCTGTTTTCGCAGAGGTCCGTCTATTTTTCAACCAATCACAATACCAGGAATTTTGATCCGCTGAGATTTCATTCGAAAATTATTCAGTTTAATCATTTAACGTTCAGAATGGCCGAGGCACAGTCACAGTCATTCGATCTTAGCACTTATGACTACGATCCTTCGTCCCCGATACCTTCCAATCGAGATGCGAGAAATTATGTTATATCAAAGGGTCCTTGTCAACCAAAATATTTTGCATTCCCAAGAAATAGCAATGGTGCCAATGGTAGGAGATTCCTTACAGCTTGGTATGAAAACTTCAAGTGGCTTGAATACTCTAAGAAGACAGACAGAGCATTTTGTTTCTTTTGCCGCATGTTCAATCGCCAGGTGAGATCTTTTATACCAACGGTAACAACTTTGTCAACTTATATTTTGCACGTCTTTTTTTAAAATTTTCGTAATTTTTATATAAATTATTAAAGACTTATTAACCGAGCGCGAGGTCTGTACGGGAAAGTATTTGCCTGAGGTATTTCGTACGGACCGAGCGACGAAGGAGCGAGGTCTGTGCGAAAATACCGAAGGCAAATACTTTCCCGTACAGACCGAGCAAGCGAGGTTAATAAGGAATTTATTATATGGCATAAAGTTAATGATTGTAGGTAGTTGGTAAGTTTATTTTCGCAACCGATGGAGCGCTACGCCACGTTTGTGTACACATTAATCCGCTATAATTCACTACAATAACACCAAAAAAGAAAAACATTTTTAAAAAAATATAATATATTTTAACGAAACTTATGACATATATTTTAAGATCATTTTTCATTGGTATTAAAAGTTTAAAACGAGTAAACAACTTGTGCATTTACTGGCTTCCAAGACAGTAAAACGTTGTAAACAAGAACAAGATTTTTGAAAAGAACAGACAAGAACACGCTTATAAACAAAGCTGTCGGTATATAAACATCGAGGGAACATGATCGAGTTTTAATACGTAAACAAAATGTAATTTAAAAACTTAGCTGGATATAAGTCGAGTCAGGCAAAAGTCTTCATCGTCGCTCTCGATTCTCGATAACTCGACGGCGTTTCTTTGTCTTTTAGACGAATATATCTGGAAATTCAGCCATATATACTTTGGACATATACTTTGGACACTTCTTCCTCGCTAGGCGAGTGTTCGTCGTCGTCACTGTACATCTTTTAGCACATTATATCAGTTTTCTTAGATTTTTGAAATGAGCGGTCCAACATGCGTATTATACGCTTGTTGGACCGCTCAGCCGGTCAATACGCTTTTTTTCCGGACCGCTCAGCAACCAATCAGCATGCCTCATTTTCATCAGCCATATAATAAAGTATAATATAACTTTAATATCTAGTGCACAGACTCACAGTCAAATCAAATTCCCTTGTTGTTAATGTTGTAGATGTGCAGTAGGTCCAACAAGGCGTTCATTAACAGCGGATTTTCAAATTGGAAGAAACCGAAAACCTTTATGACGCACCAGAACAGCGATGGTCACAGACTTGCCTCCGAGGGATATTCAACCTGGCTGAAGCAGAAGCCGATCGACCAACAATTAAACGAACATGCTCAAATCCGGGCAAGTGAGAAAGAGATAGAGGTAATGTAATATTGTAATGGAATTTTTTCAATCATAAGCGACATTTTAGTACATGCACGCGCATACGCAGTTTGATATATTGCATGATTATTCCAAATTATTGAAATTAATGTCCTTTTAAGGTGAAACGAAGACGTACAGTGATCGGCAGAATAATTGATGTTGTAAGACTGCTTGGAAGACTGAACTTACCATTTAGAGGTCATCGGGAAGATGAAACATCCACGAACAAAGGCGTTTTCGTAGAGATAATCGCGCACTTTTCCAAACATGATGCTATCCTGGACTTTCATTTAAAGAATGCTAAAGGTTTGTGATTTAATTGGCTATACTGACTATCTGACAATTGTTTAGGCCAAATAAGTTTAGTCTGATTTGAATGTTGTTATCTCAACAGATAATGCAAAATACACAAGTCATCAAATCCAAAATGAAATGATTGATGTAATCGGGACGGCCATAACGGATGAGATTGTCCGACGGCTGAAGGAGGCTGAGCTTTTCGCTGTCATTGCTGACGAAACCCCAGATACAAGCCACAAAGAACAATTTTCCATCACTGTACGCTATGTATATCAAGAAGATGTCGAAGAAAGGTTGTTGGCTCTCAGGATTGTAGATCAGACGACAAGTGAAATGCTCTTTGAAACACTCTGCGCTGTATTGAAATCCCACGATATAGACGTCACTCATCTTAGAGGTCAATGCTACGATGGAGCAAGTAATGTTTCGGGCATACGGACAGGTCTTCAGGCGAGGATAAAAGAAATCTCCCCATCCGCCTTGTTCGTCCATTGCTATGCACACGTATTGAACCTAGTCATTGTCGATGCCATGACCAGCAACACCACTGCAAGAGATTTCTTTGGAACCCTTCAGAACTTGTACGTATTCATTCAAACATGCACGAAACGACATGCTGTTTACACCCAGCAGCAAGCCGAGATCCATGCAAGCAGTGGTTCTACGAAGAGTTTCCAAGTTCGTACACTGAAGAGCTTGTGCGAAACGCGTTGGGCCTGCCGAGCAAATGCGATCAACACATTCAATGCGACCGTCGGGGCAATTGTAGGAACGTTGAAAATCATCCGCGAAACTGAGACGAAGGCGAAGATTGCAGCTGAAGCAAAGGGTCTTTTGAGTAATATTGATTTTGAATTTGTTTTATCATTGAAAGTGAGTATACTTACAGTATATAAATGATTTCATTTTCTAAGTACATAGCACTATGTCTATATCGTATGGTTCGCATTGGGAAAACCGAAAAACGACCCTGAAAAGTTTTGTTTTCGGAGTTGAAAATTTTCTGTATATATTTTGAGATATATTTCTATTATTTATTTATTTGATACTTTTTCAGGTTCTCGACAAAGTTCTTAACCTCAGCAAAGGTGTGTCAGACAAACTACAATCAGAGGATCTCGACGTAGTGTCAGGTTGTGATCGGGTTGAAGATCTGCTTGTTGCCATAAAAGAACTTCGTACCGAGGACAAGTTCGAGACGTTCTGGACTGCCACTGTTGAAACATGTGAAGAGCTCAACATTGAAACTCCGATGGAGAAGCGTCAAAGGAAGATACCGGCACGACTGGACGACCATCCTGAGACAGCTGTGCGGCTTGAACCCAAAGATACATTTAGAGTTGGGTTCTACTTTTCAGTAAGTATTTGTGCGAATCGTTTAATTTTATCTCTCCCACACTGTTCGAAACTTTCTATCAGATCAGTATTAAATTGCAGATATCTTTAACTATCCTACTGTTTTCACAGGTTCTTGATCTCATGATCAATTCAATCGAGACGAGGTACGATGCAGAAAACCGATCCATCTTACGGGACTTGGATATCTTCATCCCAAACGCATCACGACGCCTGATTCTTTCGAGCATGTCAAACACGCCGCTGATTGGTTCGAAGATGACATCAACGCTGATGCTCTTGAACTGGAGATGAATTTCATTCGTTCCTCGAAGATGATCAAAGATATCCTGGCCAAGGAAATGAAATGAAAGGAAATGAAATGAAAGAACGAAAGTCGTCGTTGGTTGATTTATACCGCGAACTTCTTCAAGAACGCGAATGCTTCCCCAATTTGTCAAAAATTGTTAAGATTGCCCTTACTCTCCCTTTGACATCAGCATCTGCTGAGAGATCATTTTCCAAGCTGAAGATAATAAAAAATCGCCTGAGGTCGACGATGAGGCAAGATCGACTCGACTCGCTGATGCTCATGTCCGTGGAATCTGACATTTGTCAGGACCTCGACATCGAAGGACTCGTTGAACGATTTACCGACTCAGCTCCCCGAAGATGGAACTTGTACTAATTATTTATTATAACATTAAATTCTTCATTTCATTCTTCAGATTATATTGAAAAATACATTTGATTCATATATTGTATGCCGAAATAATTTATGTTCCGCTTTCCCAAAATAGTGATTTATTAAAACCTTTATGTTTCTCTCAAAGTGCCTCCAAAACGCAGGAAATGCGGTTTTAGACACCCAAAATTCAAAAAATTTCCGGGGGAAATTCCAAATTTAGGCATTACCTTGACGTTTTATGACCTTCAGAATTGCGCAAAATCTTCCCTCAAAATGCAGGAAATGGCATTTCAGAGACTCTAGAGACTCTAGTTTTCAAAAAATTTCAGGGGGGCCGGACCCCCCTAGGAAGCGTACGACTCGCGCCTTCGGCGCTCGATACGCGCCTCCGGCGCGGTATACCAATTTTGCCCCCCCAAAAATAAATCCTGCCGGCGCCACTGGGTATTGCTACAAAGTTGCCCAAATCATGCTTACATGACAGCACTTCAGCCATTTTTACAAATATTATGAGTTATTTGTCAGGAAAAACTCAACCGATTGAAGTCATGATTGATGATCATACTATCAAACTTTGTGGTCGTCTTGGTTTGGCTTTTAGAGGGCACCGTGATGATTCAAAATATCATGCAGAAGTGGGAACTTATTCCCAGAGTGGTGTCGGGAACTTTGTTGAGCTACTAAATTTTAGAGTTTGCGCTGATGATAAAATTCTTGAGGAACATCTCAAGAAAGGTCCAAAAAATGCCTCCTATATTATTAAGACCTCTCAGAATGACCTAATTAAATGCTGTGGCCAAGTTATAAGTGAAACAATTATTGATGAATTCAAGCGAAACAAATTATTTTCTATAATAGCCGATGAAGCTGCAGATTGCTCAAACAAGGAGCAAATGTCTGTAGTGTTGCCTTTTGTGGATGATAATCTAAATATAAGAGAAGATTTTATTAAATTTATACATTGCAAATGGGGTTTGTCTGGTGCAGATCTTGCATCAGTTATTTTGAATGCGTTAACTTAGCTCACTTTAGATGTTGCAGATTGTCGGGGACAAGGCAGGTGCTGTTGCAGGCTACATCAATGGTCTTTCAGCACACATTTTACGACTAAACAAAAAAGCCATTTATACACACTGTTATAGTCATAGACTTAATTTGGCTATTTGTGAATCCTGTACTGTGCCACTAGTAAGAAATGCTTTGATGCAGATCAAGGAACGTTCATATTTTTTTAACTTTTCCCAGACTCGTCAAATACTTTTAGAAAAAAATGTTTTAAAGTATTGTCCTGACTCAAGAAAAATGAAATTGAAAGATGTTTGCCGAACAAGATGGATTAAGCGAGTTAATGGAATGGACACATTTGAGGAATTATTTGTTCCAATATATTTTACTTTAGATGAAATGGCTTCAAATTTAGAGAGACAGTGTAACCCTAGCACTTTTCTAAAGCTGAATCCTTTTTGGCACTTATTTCTTCATTTAAGTTTATTGTGGCTCTGGTGATTACCAGGAATATTTTTGATTTAACTCTTCCTGTGACTCAGTTGTTACAGGCTAAAACTATTGATGTAATGGATGGTATTGGTTTGATTCAGGCTCTTAAGAACTTAGGAGTCACAATTAGAAATAAGATAGACTTTTATCATGATCAGTGGTATCAGCAAGCTGTTTCTTTAGCTGCTAAGGTGGATGTTCAAGAATCAATGCCAAGGATAACTTCTAGGCAAACCACTAGGGATAACCATCCTTCTACTGATGCTGCTGAATACTTTAAGCGTGTTGTTACAATACCTGTGATGGATAATTTAAATGCATACTAAGCTGCCCGATTTGATTTAAGTAGTGTCAATGCTTTCAATGGATTAAGTATTGTGCCTGCCAAAATGATCTCTCTATTACATAATCCAGGAAACAATTGGAAGGAAAAGTTTAAGACATTTTGTAATTTTTATGAGGATGATCTTCCAAATCCACTTGCTTTAAATGCAGAGATGGAAGTATGGGAAAGTATTGGGAAACATTTAAAGGTTCACACCCTGACAGTGTTTCTTCCACGTTAAAGGCTATAGACTTCACTGCCTTTGAAAATATCAAAGTTGCCCTAAGAACCCTAGCAACTCTTCCTGTGACTTCTTGCGAGTGTGAATGATCTTTTTCAGCTCTTCGTAGATTAAAGAACTACAACAGAAGCACTATGCTTGAATAACGTTTAAATGGTCTTGCATTAATGCATATTCATCAAGAGATAGAGCCAGATGAATGAATGAATGAAAAACTTTATTTATACAGGGTAGCCCAGTCAGCATGGAAGCTGGTATCCATACCTATCGTAGGGCCCTGTATCTACGATATATGATAAATATTTACAATAAAATTAATATAATAATAAATTACTTATACACTAACAAATACAAAGGATTATTTAAAACAACACACTTCGCACTAGGCGTGTGAAGTGTAGATAGTCTCTGCTTTAGTTACTTTATCAGGAAGTTCATTAAAAACCTGCACACCACTAAAAATAAAAGTATTCTTCCCAAAGTTATACTTTACTTTGGGAAGTATTAACGTATCCTTATGTCTAGTATTATATCTATGTACACTACTCAATTTCTTGAAATAATTTAAAAAATAATCAGGTACTAAACAATGTAAACATTTAAAAACTATGACAACTTTATGGTATGAGCGCCTACAGATCAATGGCGACCAGTTTAGCTTGTCCACGGCCTCCGATGATCTTTCACTGCATGTTATGATCCTAGCAGCACGATGTTGTAAACGCTGTATTCTGTCCTGATCTTTTTGCGATAGGTTACTCCATGCAATGTCACAATAGTCTAAAGTTGGTAGGATTATTGTGTTGTAAACAAGTACTGCCGCTTTCTTTGTTAAAAATCCTTTAATACGACCTAAAACATTTACCCTGGCTTCTACCTTTTTACATATATGATCTGCTTGAGCTTTCCAATTCATGTGACCATCAAATACTACGCCTAAGTACTTGAAAGTAGTTTCATTTGCAATGCTTAACCCGAAGAAGTTCACGTTCAAAGTTCTATTACTTTCCTTATGTCTCTGTGATGAAAACAATAGGCACTTGGTTTTAGAGACATTCAGTACAAGATAATTTCCTTCAACCATTCAGACAGGTAATTTAAATCTTGGTTTATGCCATCATTTACAGCAGATGTTCAGGAAGTTATCAAAAAATTATTTTTGGTGACAGAAGATTGGAATTGGGTTAATGACTTTGGTAGCAATCCTATAGTTTCCCCTATTTATTGTACTTTTTGTACTATTTAATTGAGTGAAGGTTCCTCATCCAAGACTTTGAACGAAAGTTCTTGATCTAATACCTTTTTAATATGTTGTTCTTCCAATTTTCCTCTTGTGATTAACCAGGATATATGCGTAAAGCCACAGAAAATTCCTTGATACTCATTGATCGGAAATAGTCGTGATTTCCCATTTCATTTAACATGAGTTAACACAATAAATGTTAATGTGGTATTACCACAAATTGCTATTTGCCATGTGCTATTGAACTTGTTGAATTCACCATGCAAATTTTCAAATATCTGAAGAACATCTTTTGCGGTTGTTCTGTATATTCAAGGGATATGGAATCAATTAAAAGAATCTTAGGTAGTTCCAACGCAAAGGTTGCTCAAAGGTTGCTCAAAAACCTTTCTTGATGTTGGGTCATATTTTTGCAAAACCTAAGGATCGTATTGCGAAGGAACCGAGAAAAGATGCTATTTATTCCATTCCGTGCAACGACTATGATCAGGAGTACATCGGTCAGACTAAACGTCAGTTTCGTACGCCTTTAAAAGAACACCAAAAGGCGGTTTTATTTTCAAAAAAAGGAAAATTCTGTCTTATTGGAGGATGCCTGCATATGACCAACCATGCGATTGTGTGGGAAAATTCCAAAATTATTACCACTAATCCGCGATACCGTCAGAGACATTGTCTGAACTGGAGGCTTGGTATATCAATACAGTTGCTCCCACTGCGTGATGACGTGTCTGGTCTATTACAAGAAGTTTATTTGCATCTTGTTAACAGATAACGTCATCATCGGTTCTATGAGGGTATAAATAGGGATCCTAACCTTACAACGATCACCCTGATGGAGACACTAGTTGGAGTGTCAAAATGTTGGGTCATGTACAGTAACTTTTAAAGTCACGTTCAAAAAACCTTTTAAGCCAGAGTAGCATCACACTATGTCTAATGTAACGTGTTTCCACAAATTTCCCTGTGTTAACATTACTCACTACGCAAATTTTCAAGGATGTATTAAATGTCAAAGTAAACGCACACTTTCAAACTTAATATTATACAAGGTCAAAGTTTAAGCAATATATATGAAGATAACAGTTACCCCCAAATTCTATGATGTGCTTTCGTTATTCACACTTTCAAGAATCAATTTATGTTTATAACATTTATTTTGAGTCTCAACTTTCAAATTGGTATTTTGATTAATGTTAGGTTAGGTTAGGTTAGGGGGAGGGGGGTAAAGGGTTAGAATGACGGATGGTGAGGAGATTTGAGCAACTCTATGCCCATGAAATATCCCATATGGTCTCCCTCTTCTAACCAAAATCCTCCTTCCTCACTGGAAGAGGTGTGAAAGGTGGGTATCTGGTGCCTTAAAACCAGATAGCTCTGGGTTCGTGGAGTTCAATAGCCATCCAAGGCATTCCACCAAAAAGCCATGCCAATAGGCGGGCTGTCCATTCCGGAATCACTTTTCCTTATAAGTGTTGCCTAGGCATGCTGATGAGCTCTGATATAGAGCGAAACAGCCAAATCTGTTATTTACGTAAAATGTGTTATACAAATACGATTGCTTGGCTGATTATTTCAAAAATAATATTTTCGTTCCCCCCATACACATTGTCTGATAATGCTTCTAATGAGCCGTGTCTGGTTGGATAGAGGTAAAGGTAGGTATCTGGCACTAGCTCAAAGCCAGGCAGTTTGGCAGCTAGGGACAAACAGCCAGATAAAGTGGCTGTAATTGATTTGTAATTGAATTGTAATTTAAAAGATTTTGCAGCCTTGGCTGTCCATGTTGGTTTCACTGTACAACAGTGTTTCCTAGGCATGTTGATGCGCTCTGAAATGGAGTAAAATTGTGCTATTTCCTTAAAAGCTGTCTCCAAAAATGATAAAATATAATACAAAAGCATAAAAACCCTTAAAAAGGATAACATATTTAATTGAAAACACAAGTTAGAACTATTAGATTTTTGTCAGAATGCAGGAAATGCCGTTTCAGACAACCAAATTTAAAAAAAATTGCGGGGGCGCATGCCCACGCACCCCCTAGAAATGCGGTCACTAATGAGTTTCGACGTTTATAAAAAAACCTAGATCCCCGCCCCTGCTTCGATTAAGAGTGTCCTGATACTCAAGAGATCTTCGTTCTTCAAACACGAGACACCACACACTTGAATTTGTAAGTATTGTTTTGACGTCTGATATATATTCTTTACGGAACACATGGCTTCACGACATGCCATGATGCGAAGCGGAAGCTAACTTGAGGCAGCGAGGATCAAAGCAACAAGCGAGCGACCAAATCATATATAAACGACATACAGTTATTTCACTAGTATAAATATATTTATAGATAAACTTAGGACGTAGCACTTTGCAAATATTCATGCATCAATCGTCAGCAATTGAACGTGACAACGGCGAACACTTTCCGTGGTACTCTTTATTTACTCTCCCGTTCAACGATATGATTTTTAAAAGCGTTGAAATAAAAGCCTTCATTATAAACTTGGGGGAAATCACCCTTTCAAAGGATGGAAATTTAATGTACTTTCTCCTTTAATCTCGTTTAATAAACCATATACCGCAAGCACTCCAACAACGATTTTAGTGTTGACAATTGGCTAAAGTCGGAGATTAACGAAGCTAAATTAAATTTCCGACGAACGTTTCAACCGAAGCCACAATGTCGTTCCGAACGCGTTTGGAACGAGTTCCGAACGCGAACGCAGTACTGAGCAGTACTGTATTCATAGAAAAATGCAAGACCACTTAAGTGTGCTTGTGGGCATCGATCATCGCGTGTGTGCTAATCATGGCGAGTTAACTAATACCATGCAGATGCTGTATAACAGTGTCCTTCGGATATTTGAACATTATTCCTCTCTTCTCGAACGACAACGTTTACACGAAGAAGCTGGGCCTGTGTCGGCATTGACGAGAACAGGCAGGCCAGGTCGACCAGGGTATGTATTAAAACGTTCAATGTATTCAGTGGCGGATACTCACGTTTTAAGGTGGTGGGGCAAAGCCTCCCAAAATGTCCGACAAGTTTGGTTGCTAAGTAACAAATTTTATTTGAAAATTTCCGACAAATTGGCAATTTGACGAAAGTTGGGGGGCGGCTGCCCCCCCCCCCCCCCCATCCCACCACAATTTCCGCCACTGAGTGTATTCTATGCTAAATATAGCAGATGTAAAAAATATTATAACATGTCGTATTGTGGTGGGTAATCTTGATATTAATTGGATCTCCTAATCATTTATGCTCTACATGTTCAGGTATGATATAACCATGAACCAGTTGCAACAATTACGCAGTACAGATATGACATGGTCAGCTGCTGCTGAGACCCTTGGTGTTAATAGATCAACAATATACCGGAGACAATTATTTGGAATGAACACAAATGAGGAAAATATCTTCTCTGACATACCAAATGCAGATCTAGATGCCATCTTACCACAATACTGCAACAAAGTCCAAACGCTGGTGAGACATACATGCAAGGGAGCTTGAGGTCGAGAGGTTTAAAAATACAAAGATGGCGAGTACGCTCAGTACGAGAAAGGCTACAGGTATGTTATAGTCATGGAATGTTACAGGGCGTCTTAACATAAGATTATTATAGAAATCTGATTGAAGAGAACATCAATGATAGTAGTCGCCTGTGGCGAATTATGAATGAAATAGCTCCAAGACCAAAATCTGCAGACCCTGTGTCAATCAAAGATGATTTGGATACCATAATTGACCCACAACAGATAGCAAACCGTTTTAATCACTTTTTCACCAACATTGCATCATTAATTGACATGAATTTATCTACTTATGTACAAGACTGTCATGATACTTTGCTAAACTTTGTTAATAGCAAAGTAAACACTGAATCATTCTTTGATATCCCAGCTGTTCAAGTCGACTTTGTTGAACATGAACTTAAGCATTTGAAAACCAATAAAGCAACTGGACTTGACGGTCTTCCACCCAAACTTCTTCAAATTGCTGCAAACGTAGTTGCACCTTCAATTACTAAGATATTCAACCTGTCAATTGAAACTGAAATATTTCCTCATGAATGGAAATCAGCAAAAATTATTCCAGTTCACAAGAAAGGGAGTACTCAGGAACTTGGAAATTTTCGTCCAATCTCAATATTATCTTCATTATCAAAAATTTTTGAAAGACACATACATATTCATTTCTTTGGTTTCTTGAAACATCACCAACTCCTACTTAATTCCCAATCTGGCTTCCAAAAATCTTTCTCATGTGAAAACAGCTTTGGCTAATATGATAAACTCTTGGACTACGGCAATCAATGAAAATCTAATGAATGGTGTTATATTTTTGGACCTGAGTAAAGCTTTTGACTTGATCAACCACAAAATTATTTTGACGAAATTAAAGATTTATAAATGCTCACCTAAGTGCTTAAACATATTTGAATCTTATCTCACTAACAGAACCCAATGTACAATGTTTAAGGGAAAGGCATCAGATAAATTACCTGTTTTAACTGGAGTTCCACAAGGTTCTGTTCTTGGACCTATGTTATTCATTCTCTTCATTAATGACTTACCAATGGGATTAAGAAATACCGAAATTCAGATGTATGCAGATGATTCAACAATAACAGCATCTGGCAAGTCTACTGAAGAAATTAATCAAAAACTAAACTGTGACTTGGATGATGTTCAACTTTGGTGTACAAACAACTGCATGTTAGCAAATCCGAAAAAAACCAAGTCCATGTTGATAACCACAAGGCAAAAAAGACAATCTCTAAAGGAAGAGGAGAAAACCTTGGAAGTCTTCATGGGTGGAAACCCTATAGATTCTAGCAAAAATGAAAAACTTCTCGGCCTTTGTGTAAATGAGAACCTCTCATGGGAGAACCATATCAAGAATACTACTTCCAAGATAAACTCTAAATTAGCTTTACTAAGAAGAATAAAGAAATTTTTACCAGTTGAAACAAGAAAGATCTTCTATAATGCTCATATTTTACCCCATATGGACTATTGTTCGATTATTTGGGAATGTTCTCCACACATTCATGACTTGGCGCTTATTCAAAAAAGAGCTGCCCGTTTAATACTGGATATTACTGATATGAGATTTCCAAGTGAAAACCTTTTTAAAACCTTAAAGTGGATGAGGGTGGAGGATCGTTTACGCTTCAGAACAGTAACAATGGTATATAAGAGCCTAAATAATTTAGCTCCAGAGTACATGCACAACATGTTTAAGTATGTACATGAATGTCATCAAAGAAAAACACGATCATCAGTTAGAAATAATTTATATTTAACAGGTGGACGACATAAGAATATATTTACTAGTAGTTTTGCTTACAATGGAGCAATGATGTGGAACAATTTAGACCGTGAAATTCGTGACTGTTCTTCATTAATTAGTTTTAAATCTTCATATTTAAAATTGTATAATAATTAGTTTAACCCAATTTATTTTATTTAGAGTTTAGTTTTTATCTTTCTATTCTATGTATATTATCATATATAACTCACTTGTAAATTTAGTTATTGACTATTGTGTGAGGGCCCTGGGGAAGATAAGCGTAATGCTTACCAGGTTTTACCCTCGTTAAATAAAGTTTTATCTATCTATCTATCTATCTACTAGCTGTAATCTCTCGATCAATTCCAAGTATGCCCATCCCCCTGGAATTTCAGGGACCACCTGTTCCCACTCCGGGGTGGGGAATGTTTATTGACTTCTGCATAATTATAAAAATATATGTTTTTGGCATATGCAAAAAAATCACATGTCTACAGCTATTTAAGTGTACCTTAATTAAACAGTGCACTGCAGGCTTCACCCTTGGGACTTCCACAAACATCCCTTGGCTTTTGGGGACATTCAGTGTAGTAGGGCTAGCCCTCTTTGCTGAGATCCCGCCTCTGTCAAATCCTTGGTAAAAAAATCCATTTATATGAGAGGAGGGACTACCTGAGATTGCCTTGGTATCACTTTGTAATACCATGACCACCAAGGTAATTTAACTTAATAATTTCTGTGTATAAAAGAGTATTGTTTGGATGTTTGGTCATGCATGCTAATGATGGAAAAATTAGAAATTTCCCCCTTTTTGTGAAAATTAGATTGAGAACAAAATAAACCAAGGTGATCATGGTATAATTTTATTAAAATTGTGTTCACGATTTTTGCATCCTGTTCAAATTGTAGGTACACCTACAGTATTGTCTACATTTTTAATAGTTGTACATCATATATACAGTATCAGCCAAATTTCTGAATTGTTGCAAAACTTACTTCTTACACTGCAGTCTACTGCAGTCTCCTGCAGTTGTAAGAAAAACGACTGGCACTAGTACCAGATGAAAATTTTTATACAGTACATGCATTTGTTTTGAAAGCCTGCAGTATTTTTACACATTACTTTTTTCCCATTGTCATCAGCTACAGTACAACATAGTATGAATTAAGCATTTTCACATATAATAAATAAAAGCGCAGCATAATTTGCATTCTATAATTATATATAATATATATAAAGTTGTACACAACTTTTATTATTTGCATCAATTTCAAGATCCTGCTGTGGGGATGCGCATTTGCAATACACTGTACTCTAATGCATAAATTTCGAATGCCTGTCAAATGCTTGGGGGCATGGGTACACTTGGAATTGATCTAGACATAAGCTTGTAGGGAGGGATGATCCTCAACCCTGACATCCCCCAATATATAATTTCCTTACTATAATAAAATAAAGTAATTGTTGAGAATTAGTGCAACATATAATATTATGCATAGTTAAGGTAACAGTATATTTGATATTACATGACTCATATGAGCAAACAGGTGGTCAGCAGACCGACCACAAGATTATAGTTTTAGTTTATGTTTAGAGAAAGCTTGACGGACTTTACCTGTAGTTCTTTCATTGAAATATACCTATTAAAGAACCTGCTTACTTCAGTGTGTTACAACAAGGAATAACACACAGTAATTTTAAAATAGAACAAAAAACGGAGGAATTCCCAATTACAGTATTAAAGTGCCTATAACCTCTGTGGATTTTAAATATTTGTAATCTTTGGATTATAATATTGAGAAAAATTGTCATCTTTGTTGTTGGACGAATATGCATCTTCGTCTTTCGTTGTTGAAGGAATGACATCATCCAAGGAATCTGTAATGAGGTTTTCACACATACAATTCCTGTGATGATGTCATTTCCATCAATTTTAACAAATAAGTCGACCTGGCATTTTTGTCAGACAAGATATATCAAACTTTTCTCAGTAGAAGCTACTAAGGATTACAAACATTTAAAGTGTATCTCACTTGTGGGGTTTTTACATATTCATAATCTTTGGACACTTCTCACAAAATGTAATATATCTTTGGACTTTTTTTTGCTTATTTTGCTTACTTTTTTATCTTTGGACTTTTCATAGTAGGAATCTGTCTCATAACTCAGGATATTTTAATATACTAACGAGCCATGGATTTGAGAATGTCTTTATTTTCATAAAATAGTACTTATTCAGTTCAGAATCAAGTTAAATATTTGCAGTATTTGTATAACAGATTCCTACTATGACGTTACTTCTGCTAACTTCAACAGCAAAAACGTCCATGACGATAACATTTCCGGTCAACAAGATATATTACATTTCTTCTCGACGTTTAAATGGGATGTTTATTCACAGTTATTCTTACTTTTAAAACACAGATCCAGCCAATGCTGCCTGCACCAAATGCCCCAAAGCAACGAATGTTATATTCATGCTGTATCGCCCATCAAAAAAGCCATGTCTTCAGACAGGAAATACTTCAATTGCACTTTACAGACTAAAGAAGATTCTTCAAGGGCATTGTGCTTTTCACCTGAAAAACGTGCCAAGCTCCATACTCTAGAACAAGCAAAAAGTCCTGTCAAGCTAGCAGATTTCAGGATGTCAAACAATTCCAATGGCAAAGAAGACATCATTATTCTTAAGCAGACTAAAATAGATCCTATCAACCAATCAACCATTTCCTTTGTTTACTCAGGTGAACTAACAGCGACAGGAATGCAAGCAAACATTGCATCTCTTGGAAAAGTGGCTGCTGAACAACTGCTTTCAATCAAAGCAGAAGTGACCCAAGTATCTGGTGTTAAAACAAACACACAACGTCAAGGTATCCTTAAGAAGCAAGAAGTGCTCATAAGAGATCCAACCAGTTTGATCAAGGTAGTTCTTTGGGAAAAGTATGTGGACTTAAAAAGTCCAAGTATGAAAACTATCTTAACACTGCCAAAGGTGACCTATTTGCACTTGCTGAGACAACTCCTTTTCAGCAGCCTTTAGTAGAAGTAGAGATAGACCAACAACTATCATGTTTTACTTCCTCCATAATAGCTGGCAGGATTATAGGCATTCAACAAGCTTTACGTACTCCCTGCTGTGTGTAATGCCAGAAAAAGGTTGTTCCTTCCACTGATGACGACCTCTTAGGTGAATGTGAGTCATGTAGGTTAACACAGATGATGACTGCATGTGGAACACAGTGGTATCTCCGCATCATGGTACGGAATTCTGAAAATCCAGCTGAAAAGCTTCGCCTGGCATTTTATAATCAACATGTTGTCAAGCTAATGTCTCTTTTGAAATCATTAGTCAATCTCAATAATGCTAATCAAAGAGATATTTTGATTGAAATTCTTCAGGCTAACAAAGAGTTTAGTATTACTTATGATACATTGAACTACAAGGTAACAGACCTTGAAATTAAGCAGTGACATTATGCACATACTAATTGCTTTAGAACCTTTTTATACAGTGTATATGTATATTTGAGAGATTAACATTGTTATATGCACAATGTTATGTAATCATTACTTTGCTGCAACTTTACAAAACCAGTTAATACATGTACATGGTAAATTGTTTTGTTTAGTAGTTAATTCTTAATGTTCCATTTGCCAGATATAACATTTGTTATATGGACAATACATTATAATATGTGATTATTACAAAGTCTTCTGTAATTTTACAAAACCAGTTCATATTTGTAAACATTAATTTAAAGTAGAAAAATCTTCCATGAAACCATACAGGTCTGCTACTTTATAATATTACATAACAATACAATATTTTAATGACCTGACAAAACATTTTTTTGCCATAGCACAAAATACATGTATCAATAATAATACGTACACATTTCTTCAATTATTTTTATTATATTTAAATACAGCAGACTTAAATTACAAATAACTATCACTTATCTGAATATAATTGGCAAGGTTTTTGACTGCATACACAGTATTCATACATTATGACTACTGTATGTAGTTGATGTTTGGTAAACAAATTTCTGATCACTGCCACTATAAATCATAAAAGCTGTCAGTGGAATCGCGAGTGTGTGATATGTTATGGCAAAGCAAGCGCTAAACAAAGAAGCGCTGACCTAATAAATACCAGAAATATGTGTAACAGATGTTTACAGTATTGTTGCTCCAATGTTTATTTTGTCTAACTCTTAACTTTTATTTGTAGTTCTTGTTGAGAATGCAATACTCTCTGTGATGTATTAGTTCATTACACATGTCCACGACTCCACATATTCTGTAATTGTCATTTGGGAATACACCACTGCAACGGCCACTGTATTTTACTTGTAATATTGTATTTACTGCATACCAAATATTATGGTTATCCATGGCACACAAATAATTTCCATTGTCCATTGAATTTTCACAAAGTGAATAATTCCATTGTCCACTGAATTATCACAAAGTTGAGGTAAATAATTTCTTAAGACAGTTCCATGTATGTACAGTTTATTACATATACAGTGTATCCACATACTGTACAGCAGCTTTGTGCACAATTCCATTGTAGAAATTACTGTAGATTATTTCCTCAAATCCAAGTCAGTAGTATGTGATCATAGCATATATAGATGACATGCAGTGCCAAAGGTTGAGGAGATGGTGTATCCATATGCTTTAATTTTCACAGCAAACAAAAACAGTTGTTGTGTGATAATCCATTTCTGTTGAGACAAACTGTTCATTATTATTTTGTTGCTACCAGACATTTGCATTAAGTATACTGTCCTCCATCAGAATTATAAAAATCTATACAGACAAAAAAATGGATTTATTAGCATGCATAGTTAAAAAAACAGACAGGGAATTAAAACAAATGGTTATGAATTTTAGAAAAAGAGATACAGTATCTAGATTTACCATTCTTCACCTTGCCAACCATCGAATTTTCATACATACAGAATCGTGATAATATAAATTAATTAAAGTAGGTGTAATTTCATATTAAAAAATAAAATATGTAATACATTTCACTGATCGAGTGATATATGTACATAATAGTACATATCATAACTGGGATCGATAATTGAAATACTTTATATTATTCAACCTGAATGGTTTGATGAGTTAAATGCACTGCATGTAATCTTTTCTTCTTCAAGCCTGAACTGCAAATTTGCTGACGATTTTAAGCTCGTCAATCTTGCGTAAGTCATGGGTTCAATGACACAAGACAATAGTGTTTTCGCTCTGCTGATTACAACATAAGAGACTCCAGCAGTTCTCTCAGATTTACCAATATCAACCCAAGCCTTTGGCAGTGTGAGCCTTTGGCAGTGTGAGACCTTGGCTCTTGTGAATTGTTAGAACCAAAGCAAGTCTAAGAGGTAATTGTTGCCTCTCATGGAACAGTGATTGGACATATTGGGACACATGATGGTCGAGTGTCATAAAATGAAGGGCCTCTGCAGTTGTCAAACTGAACAATTACAGCAACAGGTAAGGCTGGTGGCTGCTTTCAAAGATAAAATCAATGACTGTTCCAGTAGCCCCATTGCAAAGACCAACACTTGACCATAAATTCATGGTTAGCATGACTCTAGCATCCTTTGCTAAAAACACCACAGGTTCTAATCTAGACATGTCTTCTGAAGAAATGTTCTTGGCAATTGCAGATGAATGCTGAGCATTGATGTGAGCAACTGGATGCTCAAGTTTAGTCAGTTGTTCATGGTTGTAATTTGCAACTTGTTCATTGCTGTAGAAGAGTCTGGTAGAATCTTCGAATTCACACAAATTTGTGATGTCTGATGGCTGACGAGTCAAAAGTAACTTCCAGTCATCAACTGTTGACTCAGCTTTGCGAAGTCGCAACAATAAATCTCTGAAGTTTACTTGTTCAGAGCTCATACCTTATACTCGCTGATTGACAGTAAGCTTAACAACTTTGTCAAACATCCTGTAAGTTTGATACCCTTGTTCACCAACATTACTTGATGGTTTAGCATGATAAAGAGGCTTATCTGCTACAGGTGGTAACTGACCTGGGTCACCAATTAAAATCAGAGATTTTCCTCCAAGAACTCTGTTATAATATCCTGTTGCTTGTTTGCAACGCTTATCTATCCAGCCAAAAGCAACTTGACCAAGCATGGAATATTCATCAATGAGAATATAGTCAACTCCATTAAGACTTTCTTGTAATCTACACAGGCTTTGACATGTAAGATCTTTTTTACCCCTTGATCCAATGGGTAATTTCAACAGAGAGTGTATAACTATACCTCTTATATTATAAGAAGCTTTACCAGATGTTGCAGCAACTGCACATTTATCTCGCAGAAGGTTGCGAATGGCATTAATAAGGTAACTCTTACCAGTACCAGCTACACCAATAATAATGAGGCATAATGGTTCTTTTTCAGATGAAATATCATCAAAATGTGATTTAACAATATTATAAGCAAGACCTTGCATTTCACTGAAACTGTTTATATCTACAACTTCATATTTCTCAGTAGTGATATGATTGTCTTTTGTTTTTTATCCACGTTGGCATTTCATGAACTTGTTGCTCAGAATACTGAGCTCTATCTTGGTGCCAGTCGTGTGTTGAATCTGGCATTTGTTCATTTGAGTTGTCAAATGGTGTGTGAAGTTCGGATAAAATCATCCATTCTTCTCGGATATTGCTTTGTTCATCAGAAGGTTCATCTTCTGGTTCTAGTTGACTCTGAATAACACTTTGCAGTTTGTCAAACCAGTCTGGGACATTACTTTATCCATTCGGTGTCTGCAAGAATTCTTGCCAATGAGTTGTTAAAATCTCATCAGTTTGTTCCTGGTCACCCCATGCATTGTTTTGGGTTATTCTCCAGGGTTTATACCTCAGAAGTTGACATTTACAATAAAGACCAAAATTTGGTCCTTTAGGATTAGGAGAATAAGTTGGAAATGTTCTTGGAATAACATTTTCTGGTAGTTTTGTTAGCTCATTGTTAACAACCTTGTATGTTGTAGCAAATTGAACAAAGTTCATGTTCATAATATCCTGTGAACTTTGATATTGTTGACAGTTAGCGTACACATCAAGAAGTGAATTATCAGTACAAGAATCACCATCTTCTATCGATGCATTGTCATGTACTCTACGTGAACCATTCAGACTCACTGGAATCACTTTAAATGATGAACTATGTAGTTTTAGTGACAACAAATGGTGCATTGTCTCTTGAGCTGCATAATCTCTTTCACCAAGAGTTTTCATTACTACATTCTTGATGGCCCTGTGAGGGTTACTATTATTGTCAACATTCTCGACAATATAATTAAATGCCTGTTTTAGCATTGGTGACCTTGGTTCACCTTCAGCAGCATATTTAGTTAGATATTCAACACAAGCATAGTGATCAATAACAACTTGAATATCGCAGTTGGGTCATTCCATGTGAAATCATCAAGAAAAAATCGGAAATGACACCCAACCATCACCAATTTTGACCAAAGTTGCACCAAGGGAAGGTACTAGTGAGATATGGACTCCGTCCAAAAAATTTTCCAATATCTCTTTTCGTTCTCGAGTTATCGGATTGTCAATTTTTAGCCAAAATGATGCTTATTTCAAAGGAATCCGCCATTTTGAATTGCATGTTAACACCAATGCTTGGTATTTTGTCTGCTATTTTGTATCGTTTAATCAAATGGGCATGAAAATTTGCATTTTCCCATTTCAAAACATGGTAAATTAGAATATAAGGTTAAAATCATCATTACTATAATAGAAAAGGTCATATTCTTGGTTTAAAAACAAGCAGTAAAAATACTGATTTCCAAAACTGGAATGAAGTATCAAATTACATCTTAATAATTTTTCATGTTGACCATGATGCACCTAAACCATTTTTGGTGTGTTAATTCTATATCTAATAAAGATTACATTGACCAAGTTCTGACTTGGTGTCTTCTCTATTTGCCGAGAAATGGACCGATGAAGATATTATAAAAGTTTGTCTCAAATTATGGTAAAATATAACAAAAAAGATAGTTAAGCGATATTATTAATTTATTTTGTCAGGATATGGTGCTTGAAAAACTCTTTTAGTGTCATGTTATACCTTACTTAAAAATAGGTAATAAAAAATAGGTAAAAATAGGTACGCAATGCGTACATGTGACTGTATTAAAAATACTGTTTTTGGAACCACCTATAATGTTTTCAAGCAATAATAATCCACCATGGTAAACAATAATAGCATGGTAACTTGTTACAGGTAATTTGGTTTTAGCTTGTTTGAATTGGTACTTAAGGTACTGTACTTCATTTGTGACTGAAGTAAATTGGACATGTCACAGGACAAAATACTTTCCATACATGTACATGAAGTATACCCCAAGGTTCTTCAAGCTGAAAATTTATAAACAAATACATGTGACTTCTGTAGTTTGCCACTTTAAAATGTCTTCATCAGAGGAATTAGAGAAGTGCTCCATGATTGGAACTCGTATGAATGAAGAGTGTCATTTAGGTGTACATACACTATTGACGGGACTAAAACCCATCCGCAGTTTCACAGCAGAGCAGGTGAAGTTACTTCAGTTGAGAACAGGAATTGCAAACAGCCTAGACCAAAGAAAGTACAGTACCTTAAGTACCAATTCAAACAAGCTAAAACCAAATTACCTGTAACAAGTTGCCATGCTATTATTGTTTACCATCGTGGATCTTGAAAAGAACCTGGTTAGATTATTATTGCTTGAAAACATTATACAGTACTGCTACCACGAATGGCGTTCTTTTAGTAGTCTCTGCCGTTCCATTGAGATTACTGTAGCTTCTGGCAGTACTTTGCGTATGAAGTTAATCTCGAGCCGTAAAAACATGTTTGCGAGGAGCACGATAGATTAGAATAGATGTGTCATCTTGTCACATTTTTTTGCATGGGCAGCAGTTGGGCAGTCAGTGAACGCAGATAGCTCATGTAATTCGGCATAATTAATTTGGTCGTCGTCTCGTCGACGCCGTATATCGGATGGCGTTCTTTTAATAATCTGTGCGGTTCTCCTCGAGATTACTGTAGCTTCTGACAGTATTTTGCGTATGAAATTAATCGCTAGCAGTGAAGAGCACAATAGATCAGAATAGAACGACTCGGATAACCTTCGCAATGAAATCGAATCACCGAACGTGATGCCAGCTCTGAGTCCAGCGAGTACAGCGTTCAGCGAGACGCAAGACGAACGCAAGACGGATGCCAGACGGACGCAAGACGAATGCTAGACGGACGCTAGACGGACGCAAGACGAACGCAAATCAGATGCGATTTTCGATAGGTTATTTCTTAGCAGTACTGCAGGTGGTTCTAAAAACAGTATTTTATAGTCACATGTACGCATTGCGTACCTATTTTTTATTACCTATTTTTAAGTAAGGTATAACATGACACTAAAAGAGTTTTTCAAGCACCATATCCTGACAAAATAAATTAATAATATCGCTCAACTATCTTTTTTGTTATATTTTGCCATAATTTGAGACAAACTTTTATAATATCTTCATCGGTCCATTCCTCTGCAAATAGAGAAGACACCAAGTCAGAATTTGGTCAATGTAATCTTTATTAGATATATAATTAACACACCAAAAATGGTTTAGGTGCATCATGGTCAACATGAAAAATTATTAAGATGTAATTTGATACTTCATTCCAGTTTTGGAAATCAGTATTTTTACTGCTTGTTTTTAAACCAAGAATATGACCTTTTCTATTATAGTAATGATGATTTTAACCTTATATTATAATTTACCATGTTTTGAAATGGGAAAATGCAAATTTTCATGCCCATTTGATTAAACGATACAAAATAGCAGACAAAATACCAAGCATTGGTGTTAACATGCAATTCAAAATGGCGGATTCCTTTGAAATAAGCATCATTTTGGCTAAAAATTGACAATCCGATAACTCGAGAACGAAAAGAGATATTGGAAAAAAATTTGGAGGGAGTCCATATCTCACTAGTACCTTCACTTGGTGCAACTTTGGTCAAAATTGGTGATGGTTGGGTGTCATGCTCTTGTTGAATTGACATGGAATGACTCAGTTAGCCCTCCATCCTTGCAGCTGGAGTTGTTGGTGGTTATTTAATCTGGAATAATTTCTCTTAGTTACAATCTTTGCTCTATATTGTACATTATCACCTTTACTGTGAATTTCTTCAAATTGTAATTTTGTGTGAGGACAGTGATCAATTGGAAAATGAAATCTGCATTTCAACTCTGATTTATTAGACTTTTTCTTAGACAGTAGTTTGTGCTACAACGAGTGTGTTGTTGAACCATATTTAAAAGATCTACATAATCAGATTGCACTTCATACTCAGGAATGTCATTATCACATCTCTGACATGGATGGAGTTGGGGTCTTATCCACATATCTTCATCTGGTGGGTTTGGGTTTACAGTCGACAATACCCAATCAACATACTGACATGCTAAGTCAGCAGCTTTCTTACCAGCATGAATATCCTGGTCTAGTTCTGTAGTATCAGGACAATCATTTTCATCCTTAAACTTCTGAGCTAAGAACCCATTCAGAGCAGTAAGCTGACACATTCCTGGGTCATTTAGTTTAGCAGTACCATGACAATGAATACTACCTCTACCTTGGTATTCATATCTGAACCAGTGCCACTTTGCACGAAGAGTATCATAAAGCCAGTGTTTAACAAAGCTTTCTAGTCTCTGTGTGAAAAACCAATCAACTATATGAGGATTGTTAATGACATTTTGTCGCCTTATCTCACTGGTGGCATTAACAGTGTTTACTCCAAACAGAGCATGTAATTCAGGCCAATGCATATCTGCTGATGAAAAAGTAAAGAACAATGTTGGTGCTCCAACATTAGTAATAACGGCTTTTAGTTCCTCTCTCACTTTATTCCGGTAAGCATTTGCACCTGCAATATTGGCAGTATACCTTGACAGTTTGGACATGAATACAGCTGAGTTGTTACTTGCAGCCATTTGATGCAGCTGATCAATAGTGAGATGAGCCTCACCAGGATTTTGTTTGAGGAAAATTCCACTTTGCTGTAAAATGCGCTTTCTGTGATCATATTAAAAGCCCAGTACGAAAATCTGGGGTGGTTAGCAAAACGATACTCCCATTTGCAATCAATAATTTCAGCAAATTTCAAAAGATGCTTAATTCTTTCTTGAAGAGGAACATCTCTCAAGAGCGCTTGATTGGTGGGATCACCTTTCCCATCAGGAAATAATGTTGGAAATGCCATAGTGGCCAGATGTGATATCTGATATTCATTTAAAGGCTCATTTTCAATTGTGGGCCATGTCATTGGTTCATTTGTAGAAAGCTGAGTTCTAATTGCTTCCATTTCTTGTTGTTGTTGTTGTTCACCAACAGGTAAGAAACTACTCATTTCAGTTGAGTCATTATAAACTGTATCCTCAGAAGGGTTATCAGTAGGTGGGCCTAAATCAGGCATAATACTTTTGTCTGACACTATTTCATCTTCAGTCTCAACAGTCATGAGATCTGCTGGAACACCATTTTCAGGCAAAGAGTTTAATGCATCTTTATTAATTTTTAAACTCAGGATTATTATTTATCAGCCACAATGCATTGTGCACTTTTTTTTCCTTACAGTCACATCTTTAAATGTGTTATCTTTCCCTTTGACCTTGACAATAATCACATATAAGTCTTTAGGATATATCAGCAAAGATGTTGCCAATTCCTTCACATTTTGTGGTAAGTTAAAGGGCAACTAAACCTTTTGAGGTTATTCTATTTTTCGTTAGAATTCAAAAAGTTCAATTCAAAACCGAAGAAATAATTGAAATTGGTTGCTCGGTTCTACTTTTATGATCTGTTAAAGATCGAGTTTTCAACCCTTTTGCTAAACTTAGTTGAACAACGACCGCGTCGGAAGAAAGCCTGGTACGACCGGTAAGTGATGTCATAATGATGTCATATGGCAAGAAAATACTGTATATTTTGGTTTTATTTTATTGAAATTTGGAATACTGTTTACTCTTGGGTGAGTGATAAGTGACAAACCAAATATCAAGCACTGGAATATTATTTTGTTCAATAAACCTATTACCAGTATGACACTATGACGTCATACCGGTAATAGTGCCATTCTTCTCATAACACGGTCGTGCAACAAGAGATTCGAAGAAATACTCCTCAATAAATCCTGCACTATATCATGAAATTTATTTTTATCTTCACTTTTACAAAGTTAGATGATATATCTTTCGGAGGAAAATATAACCTCAAAAGGTTTAGTTGCCCTTTAATGCAATGCCCTGAGTAACCTCTTTGACCACCAGGTTTAATATAAACTATCATGATAGGGAGAGCACGAGCAATCAACATTTCCTCAACTTGAGTCAAATTTTGTAACTCATGTGGAACATATGATGGTGTCATTGAATTTTCAAGTGAAAACTTTTTAGGAGATTTTTTATCTTTACAACATCGTAAACACTGATAATTATCAGGTGTTCTTGGCTTAGTTTTCAATGGCCATGCCTCTCGACAAATTATGCATTGACTGATATAAAATTTAACACATCTGTGAAATTTATTGTTAGATTTTGCCCAACTTTGTTCTTCAATACTACCATTGTTTATGTCAAATTGTTTCAAATAATCCTGCTGATTTATAATTTTGTCGGCACGACTTTGTTGTACCGGTAATTTAGTACAACTAAATTCAAGTCAAGCTCGCTTTTCAATAGCCATTTTATCTGCTTGTTTTCTTTTATGATAATACTTCCTCGCATTTGCCAGTCTAGTTTGTTTCTCATTCTCAGTTTCTACTGACTTTCTTTTACGATAATATTTTCCAGTCTAGTTTGTTTGTCATTCTCAGTTTCTACTGATCGTTTTGCTTTCTTATACGTTCTAGCACTTTCCAGTCTAGTTTGCTGCACACATTCTTTTGTACTTGTACTTTGGCCTGAAGTAATTAGGCTGTCTTGTTGGATCATCTCATAATTTGTTAATTGAACAGTTACCCCTTTGACTTCAAATGGTGTTATGCTACCTTGACATACAGTATTTTGGAAATAAATTACCAAGTTATTTATACCTTCAACAGAAACTAATACACATTTCCCAAATGGATCTGGCATGCCATATGAATCCCTTGAATGAGGGTCAAAAATTTTGAAGTTCCCTTCAGAACTATTAAAAATTGCAATGGTGTTGCAATCGATTGTCAACAGGTAATATCGATAGTTTAACTGAGAACCCAAAAACACATTATTGAGAGCACTTTCCAAGGAATAATAAGGTAGATTGTTTGTAATCATAAACAAATCACCAGCAAATGGGTCACTGTATCAGAAATTGAAACCATTTCTGGCACATCGGTTAAAAGTAAGAAGCTTTTATTAATGGCTGGAATTACTTATATAAGTATAAAGGGCATTTCCAGCACACAATATATCATTCAAGAATGATGAATCCCATGTAGTGATATTTGTGATATGATTATGTATTATGGCAGTCAACGACATGGCTACACATTGTTTACCAACATTTTGTCTAAATTTTGTTGTGTTGCCTTGGGTGAAATCAGCGCATATTGTTTTACTTGGATCAACAACATCATATACTGTGGGTCCAGGATTTTCTTCGACATCATTTGCCAATCTCAACAACAGTGAAACATACACATTGTAACATATGACATTTGAGTGAATGACACTATCACTTGACTCAAACTTTCATATTGTTCTGTCAACCTCTTCGTTGGCAAATAAAACAGACGCAAATAAAATATCGGAATCAATATTATTAATATCATAATTGTTATTACCAACGGAAATATAAACATCAACAGTGTATCACAAAAGGCGAGGCAAAAGTTTTCAAGGCGAGTTGAATTCTCTTTGATTCTTGCATTATTGTGTGCACCAATTCGGGCACGATATTGCTCAGTTGTTACTCCCATAATTTTAAAGAAAACCTTCAGCTATATAACTATACTACATGGTATACTATGTAACAAGGTCTTACCTTGATCCAGACACTTCGTTCAGCAACGAGTAAATATAGTCTGTGGACAGTCAACAGGCACATATTATACTTTCGTTTGTATTGTTTTTAGCGAGCACCACGACTTCGCTAGCTTTGTCTTCGTTTATATTGTTTTTAGCGAGCACCACGACTTCGCTAGGTTTGTCTTCGTTTGTATTGTTTTTAGCGAGCACAATGACTTCGCTAGGTTTGATTTTAGGTTTGATTTTAACGAGCGCAATGGCTTCGTTTAGCTTTTTGACGAGCACAATGGCTTCGTTTGATTTGAGTTCCACACAGATAGTGTCTGATCAGAATGTTGATCAGCGTGAACACAATTGGCTCCTGTGATTGAACTCACATCAATATACACCTAAAAATAGAAGATAAAAGCCGTTATATCCCTTGACTCTTGAGAAATATGGTGATAATTGAAACTAGTCGCCTTACTTTGACAAAAGAATCTTCCTCACTAAAATATAAGTTAAAATTCGGATGCACAAGAAACCTCAGCACACATTGACGAAGCTCTTCGCAAAGTAAGCTTTGGCGAATTTTGGTGAGTTCCGAACATTTGATTCCGATAGTTTCCGTATCCGGCGATTATACGAACATCTTACGAGTTACATCACAAAACGTCATAAATCTGTGGACATGATTGAAAAAATCGAGCGTAATTTAAAGTGCCTATCACCCAAAAAAATTTATTGTCTTATTTGCAAGAACTTTTAAAATGATAAAGTAACTTCTATTGAAGATTTTCGTTTCTTTGCTTTCTTTTTGAGATATTTCAGTTTGTTTGATATGCAAATGCCTGAAAATGCCTCGAAGTACGTCACACATGCATAATGACTTATCCGAGAATGTTATGTATCTCTTTCATTCTCGAACGAAATCCTTAAAAATCGTGAAGTTCGGTATTGTGGGAGAAACATGCACACGTGTTATTCACACTTTAGTGTTTTTTATTTGATGAACGCAAAGATACATAACATTCTCGGATAAGTCATTATGTATGTGTGACGTACTTCGAGGCATTTTCAGGCATTTGCATATCAAACAAACTGAAATATCTCAAAAAGAAAGCAAAGAAACGAAAATCTTCAATAGAAGTTACTTTATCATTTTAAAAGTTCTTGCAAATAAGACAATAAAAAGTTTTGGGTGATAGGCACTTTAACGTCGATCAGTATACATAGTTCCGCGAAGAAGTCTGGGCACGAGACACAACCAGCAATGACAATTTTTTTTCAATCTGAACTGCTTTGGAACCTGCTAATTTTTTTCTGGTAAATATCACATGAATCTTGTAGCTCAACAGCAGCAATGGTTGAACTTATCCATCTTGGATCATCTGCAGATAGACAAGACGACCTTGTAATTGATTTTGTGTCACACATCCTATCTAAAGTTTTTGCAACCATAAGCTGGACATATGTGTAATCTTTAGCCTTCTTGATAACTTTTGAGTCCCAAGATTTTGTGCTCTGATTGTATTTCCTTGATACCATGGTGGGTTGTGGATGGACAGGCAGGTAGATCTTTATGGTAGTTCCAGTCAATGGCTGCTAATTATTTCCTGGCTCTGAATACTGGATATCTAAATTAAACGAACTAGATTATGTACCATATTACAGAGTTTATGTATGGTGCCAGTATCTACAGTAAGTTGAATCAATGGTATTTTTTCCACAAACATATAGTTATAAGATGTGATAAACAACAATTTTGTATTGGTACTTACGAAAATGAGCATCTTTTTGGAGTGTATGCCAGAGACAAGCTATTTGCACATTCCAGGTTGCCAGTGTGTCTATACTGTGAAACAATGTAAAACAAATATGTAAACACACCCGACCCTAACCCTGACTATTATTTATTTACCTGAAACAGGTATAGAACTTAATGTCTTAAGAAGTTTCACATGGAGTGTTATCTTTTGCAAGGTTTTAAATACTTCTCTTCTGTCAAACCATTCCAAACCATGTTCCCCAGTCAAATCCTCATGCCCAGATTTTCCTGCAAAAGTCCAATCCATTTGTCCTATGAAAAAAATTATTCTAAGAATCTTTGTGAAGTTAGAGCTGCACCAATTACTATATTCTCCTGCATGTTGTACAAGCATATGTGCCTAAAAGTGAAACAACAGACTAGCATGCGACACAGACATATCTGGCCAGATTGTACAGTACATGTAAAAATCAATATCTGGTGCATCCCTGGTGTTAATTGTTAGCCATTTGTCAATAGAGGCGTAGCCAGTAGGGGCCTGGCCCCCTCTGGCCAAATTGGCCCCCTAAGAAAATTTGGTCTCCATGCATTTGCCTAAGTTAGGCTGCCCCTAGGTTTTTCCTGCCCCCTACCACAGAAAATCCTGGCTATGCCTCTGTTTGTCAAATGTAGAGATTGCCTTGTTTAGCAGAATTGTCTGAAATTAGCCACAGTAAAGGAAAATCTTCAGAATTAAATGATTTAAGTAATAATTGCTAACCTTCAATGCATTTTCTTTAGCTGCCATCTCACAACAATACCAAAAATGTTTAATAAGCTCTCCAGACCAGTCCATTATCTTTTTGTTTTATTTTGACTTGGCCACCTAAACAATTAGAACACAAAGTAATACGTGTTAGAGTAATACAATAATTCACTTTATGCTAAGGTACTTAATGCTAAGGTAATTAAAAAAAAAAATTTAAAGATTTAGTGTCAGTAATTGCAATATGAATTCAGTTATTACCTTTGTGATTCCTTTTCTCGTATTCTTGGATTTGTGCCAAACATCCAGGGAATGAAACAAATCTTTGAATTCTTCATCTTGAAAATGAAACAAAAGCAGAAAATTACACAAACGCGTCATATGAATCGTGATTGAAGATGGGTTTTAAACTCAAATTGGCTGGGGCCAGAACAAGTATTGTCTTTCTCAAGGTAACCAAGAAATTATTGTAATGACAGTCGCCAGCAGCGAATGATTTCTAATATATTGTACAGATTTATTTATATAACAAATTAATGTACTATTTACCAATCATCTTAATGATACTAGACGAAGCATCTGTAACAATCTGGACAATATTTAGAGTAGAGGTGAGTCTATTTAAGACGATTTTCAAAGCCTCTCTTTCCATATTCGCCGACTTCAACTCAGTATGCCTCTTATCCAAGATTGATGATGAAGTTGGTGTTCATCTCCATCACAAAGTAACAAAGATTTTCTGCAGAATGGCCTGGTGAATCACACTGACCATCTCCAGAGACAACTAGCTCCTTTCCTCTGAAATCTTGGCTAATAATTTCTTGTTGCCATTGCCACCATTCGTTTACAACAGGGATACAGTAAAAAAAGTAGACTTAGAAATAAATGACAAGCCTAAGAACCGAGAAACTGTCCACTTTTGAAAAATTATTGCCAGAATATAAAATAGCTGCTGCAGTCTGAAGGTTTGTAGCAAGGACACCATTACAATCATAAGAAGAATGAAACTTTCCACTGTGCCTTCGCTGCACAACCAAGTAATCAACACACTTGTGCCAATAAGAGTGAACTTGGTTGATGCCTGAAGATTTCAAGATGGGTGTCAGCATTTTTCTTGTAAGAGCTGAAGGAGTAGGTCAAGTGAACAAATAACTTTTGTAGATTTTGCAATATTAAGTTGATCATCATGCTTAATATTGTCTTCCTCACGATTCAGCATGTGTGACCTTGGAGGGATTTTATAGGTTAAGAAAGTTGATGGGGGGATTGTTTCGGTGGAGGAAGAAAACAATTATCCGAATCAGGCTGGGAAGGATTGCTGTCAAAAACAGACATAGATGATTGAGGAAGAGAAATGTCTGCAAGATTTCCAGCTGTGCCTGGCTCATCCAAAGGGGTAAACTCCACATCATCCTCATTTTCATCAACAGTCCTTGAACATAAAAAAGTAAATGTTTTAAAGTGTATATGAAATGAAAATTTTTATGATTGTATATGAAAGACTCTGAAATTAATGAAAAATGGCTTTTACATGCCTTTTATATCTTCTTGAGTAATAACGTTTTATGTAATTTGAACAATGACGTTACAAGTGTGACACAGCATGACAACACAACTGAAAATCAGGTATATTTTCAGACTGGTTACACTAAACTGGCTCAAGCTTTGTGGACTTACTCCATCAACAAATCCAAGCATTTTTTTATTCTTATGTGGTCGCCATGGTAATAGATTAGTTCCCAGGCTCTTTGTCTAAAAACGGAATCTTCCATTTTCGTCATTGTAGGAAATGTATTTTCTTTTAAACTGTCTTCATGTATTGAGAATTAGACAGAAAAGATACCAACTGGTAAAAACTTTAAAAGTTGCTTGCTATGTTGTGGAAAACAAACATTTATTTTAAAGAACGAAAGTGGCCTGGAAACTAATCTGTTGCCATAGCACCTACATAAGAATATAGCAATGTTTAGTTTTGTTGACTGAGTATGTCTGCAAAGTTTGAGGCAGTTTAGTGTAACCAGTCTGAAGATATACCTGATTATCAGTTGTGTTGTCATGCTGTGTCACACTTGTGACATAGTTCAAATTAACATAAAACGTTATAACTCAAGAACGCAATAAGATATAAAAGGCATGTAAAAGCCATTTTTCATTAATTTCAGCGTTCTTTCATATACAATCACAAAAATTTTCATTTCATATACACTTTAACACATCTTATTAATTTTTCAGATACATCTTGATAACATCTCTTGTTTACATTTCTTACTGGTAAGAGCTTGCTAACAATCAAAGATAAAATCCATATATGTACAATAAATTTGGACAGTCATTATTATATCTTCTTTATAAAGCTTCACAAAATTAATAACTTGCCAAATATAGTTTTCATCATTTTCGTCATCACTAGAGCAGGAGTCAGTATCACTTTCTTGATTCATCATTCGTTGCACTTTTTAAAATGCCGTGCATTCTGTAAGAAAAATTAACACAATGTCAATTCTAAAAGTACCGTATATGGCAGTATAACAGTACTACAAATAGTGATTATAAATATGATCCATAGCATATATTATATAGATACTGTGTAGCCCAGTATTTTTGTGGTATTTTGAGTAACATTATTTTAATTACAATCTACTCACTCATTTTCACTGCAGAGGTCATTGTCACTATTCCCATCTTCAGAACCACTGTGTTCACCTGAACTAACATCTGAGGAAGACGATCTTGTCAGATCTGCCATTTCATCATCTAGACGACAGTTCTTTTAACGTGTTTATTTATGAACAATCATGGTATTTTAAACTTTGACAATGATCGCCTGGAATTATTATTTCATAATCCTATAGATCAACCAAAATCCAATGACGTATTCTCTAGTTATCTTGATCGGGACTTGAACTTCTCTTTTCGTCCTCCTATTAGTAATTAGATGGTTGAAGAATTATTATATGAGTAATTATATGAGTAATTATATGGCGTGGGCGCTATTGATATGCCAAGCCTCCAGACAACGTCTCTGGTGGTACGGCGAATTAGTGGTAATAATTTTGGAATTTCCCCACACAATCTTGTGGTAGGTGGTTAGTGTTAAGAACATTAAAATTAAATGCCTAAATATCTGGCTATTTAAAAAGGATTAAACAGTAATCAGCACCCATTTTGAAACGTCACTGTTGCTATGGCAACCATTGGTAAACATTACTGACTGGTTTTTAGCTCTTATAATGTTTACTGATAAATCACATCTAGTTTTACTTCTCTGGTTAAATATTTAGGCATTTAATTTTACTGTTTGACTTTTCAAGAAACTGTGTTGAACCACCTTAAGCGAGTAACAAAAACTGTTGACAGAATTAGTTCGGACAGTACCTGTTCATTTGAAGGGTCTGAAAAATACTTCAAAATGATATACAGCTTTTGTTTGTACAATGTATATCAAAGGAAGTTATGACTAATTTGCTCAAAACATCTCTGGAAGATCACAGTTGCCAAAATAAAGCCAATATTTCACATATATAAACCATCGCCAATTATTTAATATTTATCATAGACAATCCATTTAAACACTTTTGGAAAGCTTATTTTAAGGCTTTTCCAATGGTTTTATTTATTTCTGCATTAGAGGACATCTTCCCTTCCCCTGGTGTGGACTGGTAGATGTATGACGATTCCATGGACTGTGTTGGCTGGATGGTTCATGAAATTAACAACATCGCCATCGTCGATAAGGACAAGTTATGGTACAAAGACACAACAATTTGGCTTACCAGGAAAATTAAAAGCTTTTTCAGTTGCACAAATTGAAAGGCATCGAATTCAACAAACGTTTGGCCAGAAAGAGGTGGGCTATTCCTTGCACGAATATCAATCTCTAATTGATAGATGTCCGTCGCATCCTGTTTCAGCTCAAGCAGTTTCGTCAGTCGACTGCAAGACAGGCAGACGTTCCTTCCAGACCATCTACTCCTCAACAATGACATCCATGCGAAATCGCAGACCAATCAAAAACCTCTGCAGCTACGTCCCTGGCAGAAAATCCTCAAGAGCATTGCGAAATTGCAGACTGACCTACGACCTCTGGTAGTATTGTCATGTTTCGTTAAAATAGACACCCTAACCACTGCCTTAAGCGTTTTCCTTATCTTCAACCTAACGAGGATGCTCACTATAATGATGAATCGTTCAGCCCATGTATTTGGACGCCGTCTTGTTGGCAGCTATTGAACAGTGTGCGCTATTTGGCCAAGGTTGCACTAAATTTCACCGAACATCAAAAAAGTAGTCAAATATAGAAAAATACGCATTGGTGCTTTCGTGTTCATTCGCCTAAAGGAAAGACGTGTTGTGGATATAGTTTTGACTGTTTTGTGTGTTGGTGATTTTGAACACTTCCCTATCCTATACGACTTCAAATTCTATCCAGACAGAAGTATTGTGAGAGTGTGTATTGAATATTTTATATCTGTTTTCATATATAAGTCTTAACAACTTCCATGTAGAGGATCCTGAAGGGTTTGGGTTTTGTATTATTATTAAGTATTATTATTGAGAATTTTACTTAAAACATCATTGTTGTGCTAGAATTTTTCTAGAACGACCATCTGTTAATGGGATTGCGACCCCCTCCCTCCTTCAGGATCCAAATGTACATATCTAATGCTCATATTGCTTTGTTCTGTTTTTCTGTAACTTAGCTGACAGTCAAACATGGACTGTGCAGGCCCAAGAACGCTTTTGCACAAGCCACAGTTCTCTTCAGCTGGTTCAATAGTTTTGGGCCAACCACTAGGTGATGCATCAATTACACCAGATTGTTGAATTGTTGAAAGTGGAATGGCATTGGGAAGGGAATGTTTCATATTCAACTCGATTGTAGACTGTAAATTGCCAATGGCATAGAACAATTGTCTTGTTTGCAACTAAATTCATCCACTTTTGTGCTAAGGGATGATGGCAGATCGTTCCATTGTTGTCAACAACAATCAGACATCTATCAGCATGAGAGCTTATATTGGCTGAATACATGTAGATGGTAATTTCTCCTGATACCAGCACAGTACATGCTGGGGTAGATAACCTGGTTTCTTTTTAGCTACATGAGCCTTCAAAGTTGAATGAACAGTTGGGGCAATGTGATGGTTTGTAGCGATTATTGTACAGCATGATCACACCCTGGTTCAAGAGGGCATTCCTTCCTGCTTACAAATCTTCATCCTTTCAAACCAATTAAAATTCTGGTTAAGATGTGTACTAATTGCCTAGCGATGAATCAGGTTTTTCGATAAAATTTTGGTATGGAAAAGTGCTAAGAACATTGTCACCAGCATCACCAGCTGGGCTAATCACCTATAAAAATAGCGACGCATCTGCTGCAGTTCATATTCGTCAGTGATAGTCAATTTAGCCATTAGCATATTTTCCAACCACACAATGTCTAGCAGCAGTTTTATACCTTCAATTTTGGGACAGTGTAATGGGACTGAAACGAGCTGGGTTCAAGTATGTCTTCTATAGTCACAGTAAATATTAATGGCACATGTAAAGCATGGGTACATCGATATATGTAGCATTTATTATGTAGTATGGTGGAGATTCGAACCAACAGTTCATCAAGATCATTTTGCCACTGCAATCCCAGTGACCTAAACTTTGTTGGATATAACATGTTGATGGGGTTCCTATGTTTATAATGAACTGCAAGGTAATGTGCACACATGGAACATTGTTTAGAATTAGTTCGAATTATAATCAATATGACACTGTGATGTATTTTTTATTAGCACAATTTAATTTGAGAAGAGTTCTGTGCATGGAACAATGAGATGTTTGACACGAAATGCCAAGAACATCTTTTGGTCTCATTGGAAAGATTCTTATAGCTGGGATCAAAAGAATAACTTCTCCCAGAACTTGAAGGAAGATCATTTTCAACTGACTCCAAGTTTATGCATGAGGAATGGTTTGGCAGAAGATGTACTTGACAAAAAAAGTTTTATATGATGAAGGTATAGTGAATGCATACGTACGTACACACGTGTGCGCACATGCACGCACAGATCGGTTCACTTTCTTTTTCTTTACAAACTCGCTTTCCCACTTCGGATGCAAACAATTGGTATAGGTGGAACACAATCTGAGAACCAAGGCATTTTGACCATTGTCAATTTCAAGCCAGTTTCCAACATTGAAACACTTATTAAGTAACTCCAGTATTCCTGTGTAAAAAATAGTTGGAGTTTTCCTGTGGTATAAGTAAAGTTCCTGTTGGTCATATGCAGCTCCTCTGCATTATCGGATAAATTATCTTTATACAAAGTTGTGATCCAGCACCAGAATATTCGAACTAACAATTTGAATAGTTCCTCATTATCGGCAGCAAATTTGGCTGCAGATTAATTAATAGCGTAAAAGGACCTTCGTTTCCATCGTTGATGATCTTTTCTAAAAAGGTTTTAGCAAAAACGAAGGAAGCGAAGAAAGCTTCATGCATAATTGAACATCTTCGAGATTGACTGGGACTCCAACATTGGTCTCGAAATATTGACAAGCATTGGCCATGTAATTCTGATCCACATCACCCAAAGGCTACAGGATTTGGTTGTTGTGAATGCACTTGCAGGGAAAATGTAGGTGCTAGAGAAACAGGGGACAGGCTGCTGTACAATCCAAAGACAGTGGTCGAAGATGAACCAATTACATCAGGAATCTGTATTAATTGACTGTGTTATTATGAAGGCGACGAGGTAGGTAATTCTACGTATGAAGAAACAGATTCCATAGCTGAGGAGATTTGGCTAACAAAGTGAGGATGATGATTGGTTGCAAGAATTCTCAGCAGGTTCACAGATGTCTGGATTTATAGAAATGGGCGTAGAGGCAGAAGTCTGGGTAATTACTGAAGTAACCACCGAATTTAATATAAAATTTCCAAAACCTTTTGCAGCCAAGTAACACAATTTTGAATCAGTAAAAGCTTTACCAGCACCATCTGTCCCCCATAACCAAGTACAAGCATAAGAGGATTTGTTCTTGTTCTGCTTTCTTGTCATGATTACTACACCATATCCTTTTACGTTCAGTTGAGATGCCTAGAAAAGTATAATAAAACAATCACAGGACTGCATACAGGACTATCAGTCTATCGACCATCAGTCCTCGTTAAAATGGGCGAGCGCCGGTCGTGGGCTCATTTTCAATTTGTGCAGACAGGGGCTTAAAATAATGTTGAATGCAATGCCGGTCAAGGTGACTGGTCAGACCGATTATTACCGGTCAACAGGGATTATGTATTAACGTTATTCGCATTCATAATATAAATGAAAACAGACAGAACCAGTTTATATTGTAGTGAAATCAAACCATACTAAAATTATAGCCAAACGTCTTATCCCTATATATGCCTCACTCTAAAAAACCTCCATTTTGGATCGTCGAAAGTAAATTCTAGTAACATTAGTTTACTGATCAACAACGTTACACTGTCAGACACTGTATAAATAAAATGTTTCATACTAATGAAGAAGTTTAACTAAGAATCCTTGGGTTATCTTTCACGTTACTCTTGTGCATATTTTTGCATCATAATACAACTTGCAAAAGTAAAGTTCTTTACACTTTTAGACAATTCTTTATTTTCTTTAATAAATTTATAATGGTTACACCACTGAAAATCATCCAAGAATGAGATAGGACATCATAATTATAACATAAGAAACAACCCAAAAACCTTAAAGAACAAAAACCTGTGCACCTGACATCAAAATTTTGTATTGTCTTATTTGGAAGAACTTTTAAAATGATAAAGTAACTTCTTTTGAAGATTTTCGTTTATTCGCTTTCTTTTTGAGATATATCAGTTTGTTTGATATGCAAATGTACGGAATTTACGTCACACATGCATAATGACTTAATGGAGAAATGTGTGTATCTCTTTCATTCTCGAACGAAATCCTTTAAAATCGAGAAGTTTGGTGTTGTGGGAGAAACACGCACACGTGTTATTCACACTTTAGTGTTTTTATTTGATGAACGCAAAGATATATAACATTCTCTGATAAGTCATAATGCATGTGTGACGTAAATTCCGGACATTTGCATATCAAACAAACTGATATATCTAAAAAAGAAAGCGAATAAACGAAAATCTTCAAAAGAAGTTACTTTATCATTTTAAAAGCTCTTCCAAATAAGACAATAAAAATTATTGATGTCAGGAGCACTTTAAGAAATATATGGATAAGGAAATTTCACAACTTGCTTAAATGACGTTTTTCATAGCATTCATGCATAGTTGCTAAGCTAATAGGTATGGCGTCATGTCACATTTGGGCATGCGTTTTTTCTGTCATCTTTCTCAGCTTTTCTAAAGTTAGTTTATGGTTAGGAGCATTTAAATGAAAATTTTCATATTTCAATTTCCTAAGCAATGCGACAGAAAGCAACGGTAAGCACTTAGTAAGTAAGATGCTATATAGGGCAACTGGTTAATAGAAAGATTTCTGTTTTTTTATGACAACAGTCAATGTTGCAACACCCTTATTAAACATAATTGAAAAGTAATACAATTTTTTTCAGGCACAAACAATTCCACTCACAGGCACAAAAACACCAATGACGTCTACACAAACAAATTTCTGTTCCTTGTTACTAGCATATTAAACTCGGCAACAGCGCGAACATTTTTTGCGGCCGTTCTCACTGCTACACATGCTCTTTTGTCAATCCCACTACAGTTATTACTGCCCCCAAATTCAACCACACAATCCATCATACTTTTTCATGCACGTCTACCAACATCATTTATTGCATTTCTTGCAATAAATACCCTAAAATCTACATCAGTGAAACTGGGCGATGCCTTTCAGACAGGTTTGCTGAACATCTTAATTCTGTGAGGAACAATGTTGACAAACCTGTAGCCTTCATTTCAGCATCTTTGATTGTTGTTTTTTTGGTTTTGGAGTTGGTAATGAGAACCACAATGATGTCCTGTATATGTAAATGCAGATGTAAATGCATGATCATAGAGACATTCCCCTAGATCTGGAATATCTTCATCCCAGACAAATGAGAATGACACACATCTTGTGCAGTGACAATTAGATCTATTGTATTTCGTAGATTCCAATTCTAATGCATGTTTATACATGCATTAGTCAATGCTGTATAAACAAGTTAGAATGCATTACTAAATTCATAATGCATTCCAGGTTAATAAGTTCTCACTTTGTAGAAATTCTGATGGATACATCTCTAAAACATGATGACTGAGTTACTGTTTATATAGCAAAGTGAACAGTTGGTAAACTGCCAATATTTTTAGTGACGAAATACTGACGTTTCGAGCAGAGCCCTTCATCAGAGTAAGACGAGATGAAATAAAATAAATAGGGCTTATATATATATGCCAAAAGGGTGTCACAAGTAGAAAGTAGCCAATCAAATGCACGGGAGATAAACAAACTGATAGTTAATGCGAAAAGTTAAATCATTTACTATTTTTACAGTCGATCAGCAAACAGACTGTGGGAGAGGGAGAAATGACAGGTCCAATATTCAAGGGATTAGGCGATAGTAAAAGTGGTAATTAAAATATGAGCGAATAATAAGAGTTCCAAGCAAACTAAAATAACAAAAAACTTGTAGGAAATTAAATAAAAGAAAAACGTTTGTCAAGACTAAGAGGTGTGTGGTGCAATTTTTAAAATGAGACACTTCTCTTGCCGTTTGCGGTTATCGTTACCACCTGAGATGGGAAGGATGGCAGACTTTCATGTCTGAAACCAAATGGTTAGAGCAGTCCATCATCACATCATATCACAGGTTCATGTAATGTACATACAGTACTGCTCAGAAATAACCTAACACTGCGTTCGCGTTCGGAACTCGTTCCAAACTCGTTCCAAACTCGTTCGGAACGCCATTGTGGCTTCGGGGACAACCCGAATGTCGTCACTCGCTAAGTGGTCTATCGCATACGAGAAACATTCTATGGTAAGAATAATCTCGTTGTGCGAACGTCCCTCGGGTGACAAATACATTACTCAGCAAAACCAATATTTGGCGAAAACTTATAAAGTAACGCCAATGTATGAAAGACTTGAGACGTGGTAATACCGATGATCCTTTTATAGATGCAGTAATCGCTGACCAGGCCAGCATCCCACCTGCAGAGGACGTCATATGCACCGATCTTCGTGTCCAAATTCGCCGCCTTGTGAAAGTACATCAAAGTGGTCTAAAGTAGTACAGCTTCCAACAGTGTCTGGGTGTTTTTTTCGCAGCATATTCCAAGGACTACAGTGAAATGTTGGTTAAGGCGTTTGGGACGAAAACAAAGCAAAACCTCTGCAAATGAACGAAAATTTCTGGGTCAACATGGTCTCCCTGGTTGTAGACACGTCATATCAGAAGAGGACCTGGTTACCATGATGGATTAAAGGTTGAGAATAAGTCAATTCGTAATATTAACATTGCATGAATAAAAGACGGGGAAGTTAACTTAACAAGTGTTAGTACAAATAATGATAGTTTGTCTGATGACGGGCTAATCGCAGCACACGGTAGTTCAACCAATGTTATCGAAGACGTTATAGGGGATGCCCCACCCACTTTTAGTCCGGATCTCGGTCAAGACCAAACCATTCTCATAAGTGATGCGGTAGAGTGTGTAGATACAACACCATTTGTTTCCAATGCTAATTGTGAAACGAGGGAACTTCTTCCCTCTGTTGGCATGGGTGAGAATTCTAGCGACTTGGTAGATTTGCTCTCACAAATCGCAGATGGGACGAAGTTGGGGCGATTGCCTTATCACGTTCTTGATGAAACATTGAAAGGTTTGATGAACGATTTGAAAGAATTTTACTCTGCAACCGTAAACACTTTGAGGCACGGTAACAAATTTGCCAAGTCCACGCTCGAAAAATTTCTTGAACGAGTGAGTTTTTTCTTAAACTTTTGCAGTGTTAGATGTGCGGAGAAGCGTTTAGGTCTTGAATTGGTTGACGAATTCGATGTCGTTCAACATTACGTCGACTATCTTATGAAAGAACGAAATCTGAGTGTTGCAACTGTTCGCACATGTACTGTCCTTATCAATGTTGCCAAATACGTTCACCGCGAAGATGCAAATATCGATTCGTGTCCAGAGCTGATACGTTTAGGTAATGTGCAATGGCAATTGTTGAAAGAAGAGCACAGCTATCGCTCAGCAGTAAAAGCGGACCTATCAGGGAAACCTACAAATGATCTGATGTATTCGCACATATTAGAAAGTCTTAGACAACTGCTGAAAAATAGGACTTGCTTTCTGTTGGAGTTGAAAGGTCTAGAATTCTTCACGACTTTATTCTAATTGCGCTATATGTTACTAGTATGTGCGGTAGAGGAAAAGAACTGCGAACATTGCAACTTTTCGATGAATCGAAAGAAAAGAGGACGTTTAGGTTTGACTGGAAAGTTCGACGTAACGTTTTAGTGGCATCCGTCGACGGCAAGTAACTCTGTACGAAAACGATTTCAAAACTGTTTCGTCACATGGTCCATCAAAAATGGTCTTGGACGAACTGCAGTGGGTTCTTTCCTATCCAAGGCTGTATCTTTCTGAATGGATATCTCTGCTTAAGGGTAAATCACATCCGTATGTGTTTTTGGGTCTGACAGGTTTACATCTGCCTCCCTGAGCAAGTATTTGGGGAACGTGTTTGAAAGAGAAGTGAACATTCGCGCAGGAACGACGAAGCTTCGTCACGCCTTAGTAACTCATGTTCTATTTCTGCCAGAGGCAGACTGCTTGAAACTAAGGGAGAGTCTTGCAACTCTCATGCGACACTCCATCAAACCCATACATACAACGACGCTACTCGTCAGGATCTAACCTCCATGAGTAGAGAGCTAGTAAATAGCAGTGTCGAAAGAGCTACGTTTGAAGATCATGATGTTGAGATTGCCAACAGAACTAGTATGAACGCTAGCAAAGCCGATATATGTGCTGTGCTAGACTGCGTAAGTACATGTGCTGAAGACGCCACATTCTTTTTGGGTCGTGTTTTCCGAATGCAGAAAGGAAGCACTGTTGTTGGAATTGTGTAGGCTTGGCGACCATCTTTTCCGGGCGCGTTGCGATAGTTGTTGGTGGGAAAAACTTGACGCTTTGATATATCCATAGATGTTGTATACGACTGCACTCAATGTGTCTACGAGTTGCGTTCGTCAACCCAAGATATTTATCGCGCTATTTTCCCTTAGTTAGCAAATAACGGGGGGCATGCTAACAGTTGCGGTAAGATCGGGTCGCCACGTATCTATATGAACAGGTTTTGTGATTGATTATAATGATAGAACAATAGAGTTGCTTTCAAAGAACGAATGACTGTTCCCACCACTGTTGTTCCATGTAAACAATTACTGGGCCTGTTCATTTGGACCGATAAGATTGTCTTTTTGCGTTTTCCATCATCTATCTATTTGATTAAAGGGTATGGGCAACAACGAATGAGGCGAAAATAGAATTGTGACATTTATATCCGAAGTATTGAAATAAAACAAATCAAAATTGCACTGTCAAAGTTGTTACTCTTTAATTACCCTTAATTAATATTAATTATTTAATAGTTAATTCTGTAAATATTAAAGAGGGGCGAGGTTTGTCCCCAATAGATACTACCACAATAAGTACTTTATTTGAAAAGGAACACTAATAATGTATGTATGCATGCATGATGTCACTGAAGTATTAGTTTTTTTATGAAAATAAATATGTTCACTTTAAATTTGTGTTGTTTGAACTGCGTGATTTGACAAGAACTAATATAAACCCTTTTAATAAGTACAGATAATTCAAACATTACGTATGACGTCAATCGCGGAAAATTATTCATTCTGGTATTTATTAAAAGGGTCTATATTTCAGTTAATCTGAAAATCTGAAGTAATAACTATATCAATTAACTATATTATTATATATAATAAATATACGTACCGTGTTATACTATACGGATGCTTATTCGCAGCGGCATTAAGTCATAGCTCCAGAGTTAAAAAACAAATATTCCTATATCTTCCGGAGATTTTACCCAAAGTACCTTAAACTTTCAGTATTATTACTTGGGCTACATGTGGTAGCTGAGTCTAAGTTTCGACTCCGTTTGTTATTTTTTTCGCCACACAAAATGGAAAAATTGTGTAATCCCCCGTCAGCCTTTGCAAACGTGCTCCTAAACATGAGTTCTATTAAACCTGTAGTTCTTTCTTTTCGACAGCTTTGTTTTGATCGAGTTGTTCTCTGACTCTGTTGGTAGATTTTAAAAGTAACTGGCATTCATTATAGTCTTATTGATATCCCGGACAAAGCCGTTTCGAAATCGCTTGTCATCTTTTAGTATAGGCGATCATTGGGTGGTTTGAATAGAAATTGAGTTAATGCAGTATAATGGTTTCTATTCATTTGGGAAAATTCATTTTGAAAATAGCGGGGCGAAATAATCGGGTTGTTGCGAACACGTATTTCTAGCACTTACTTTCTAATTACGGTGCCCAATAGTGGCTTCTCCCATCACGGTGTCGTTGTTCCCTGTGGCAAATTCTACAATGGTACGGCGCTATAGAGATGGTAAAATAAAATTATGCATCTCAATGTGGCACTACTCAGCCTTGTGTGCAAAGCCGGCGGGTACTGCGATGACAGAGGGTGGGATTGGTTGGAATCACACTAGAAAATTAACACACCTTGGAAGGGCCTCTCTGCAGTTTGCAGACCCCAAGCACCGAGTCGTCCATCCTTCGCTGTACACAACGCCTCCGCCTAGGCCCATCTGATACACTCGGTAGCGAATGTCCACTGTTCCAACATTTTTGTTGGTTCCAATTCTCCCCGTCGAACACCACGGACGTCTGCAAGGACGTCTGCAAGCACTTGGTGCACTTCGAAAAGGTCCAAATATAGGGTGGCTTGATCCACTTCAACATCGCCACGGAGATTGGTCAGCTTTGCTTCAAGCCACTGTCGTCCTTGCTGGGTGTAATGCTGGTGGCAGCCGGTATCCTGACAAACCTGAAAATGCAAAACGCGCCGATCACGAGACACTTAAAACAGAAACTGGTAACCACACCTGTTACCCCACCAGCCAAACGGGTAAGTAGGAAATTTATATTAATACTATCATCGAGTAGGTTTTAATACCATATATGATAAAAAAGCAGACTTCCCCAACGTCACAAATATTAACATATAAATATAAATAAACTATATAAATAGTAAACATTATTATTATTATTATTATTAAATGTCATGTCATAAAACATTCTTTATTTTCATACAGCTATATACAACTCCGAAACGTTGGTTGTATATCGGTGTATTAAAATAGAGAATATTTTATGATGACATATATTACTTTTAAAATTAGAGTCAAGAACCGTTTTTTTCTATGATCTCCTATGCTAAGAAATAGATGTATGCTTACCTGTTTTCCATCCTGAAGCACCAACTTATTTTGTCCCATAGAGCTAGTACCCTAACACCCAATGCTTTTATGGCTTGCAATTCGACTGTTAAACTTTCCGTAGTACTTGAAGAATTTTCTTTTCTTTTTGAGTTTGACTGTTGGTAAAGTCCAATTTCATTCTCCAAAGGATCCAAAACTTGTACAAGAGTTTGCAGTGTTATTCCTTCCGGGACAACCAGAAATGCCTTCTTATTTTGATGGCTGGAAATGGAGGCACTGTCCATTGGACGCGACGTACTGACAGAAGGATCTAATGGAGTTGAGAATTTTCTTCTTTTGTGAATTATTGTTGGATCTTCCAAGTACATGTCCTTTTCTATCGAAATTATAGTTCTTGTTGCCATGATGATGTTAAATATGGCTTCCAGTTCCTTGTGGAATGCCAAATAGCTTCTTCCCACCCTCAACATTCCAATCCTCAAAACCAGTTCATCCTTTGTGCTGCAATCCAAGATGTTGTGCAATCAGAGAATTTCTCGAAGCCTTTATACTGACATTTTAGCTAATGCAGTGACAGAATGTGGAAGAGAAGAGAGTTTACCATTGTATCCAGCAAGGGCAGCTGGTGGGTTTCGATTAATCTCAACAACACGCTTTACACATTCGTGTTTTCTGCCTTCCACCGAAACGCCGTTTTTCTGACACAGCTCTTCCTCCAAACAATTCTGTATTATTTCGTAGTCATCTCTGTAAATTCCAGAGTATGGCAATTTCTTCCCATAAACTGTTTTTAACCGGTTGGTAATGTAGGTCATCTTCATTCTTTCAGCATTCACTGTCACTGAGAAAAGTTGTTCTTCGTCATTAAAAACAAAATTTTCTTTTCCGATCCCACGCAAAGCAATACATGGTTACTTTTCCCGCCATGTGTTCCATGTTTTCCAGATGTCTTGATCTCCAATATCATAATTTTTATGAATAGCTTTACTGGAAAATTGTTCATTAGAAAGAGCGTGGTTCTGGGCAGCATGGACGCGTTCAACAGGATTTATTTTGCTATGATATTCAGCAAATGATTTCTGCATAACTGAGTTAAGCCCAAGTAGCCTTGTTAAGCGAACCAACCACATTTTCACAATCGGACTTGACGCGGATTCGGAGGGACCATTGTCCACGATAAAAACAAAATGCTCCTTCAATTTTCCTGTCTCAGGGTTTCGAAAAAAATGATCAAGTGCGCGATTGACCATTAAAAGAAAAATCTCATTAAACGCACGTTGGACAGTTTCTAGCTCAAAGTAAGAAAGATTGAGGAGTGCAGATGCTACTCCAGTCCCTCTTATCGCATAACAAAATCTTCATCCGCTTTCCCTTCTAAATTCAAATCAGTTTCTATAAAAAGGTGACTCATAGGAGTGATAGCATTATGAGCTACTCTAGCCCAGTCGTGATTGGGAAGGCGTATTTTTCGCCAACTTTTCCCAGGTTTGTGGACAGGCGACACATTGCATGGATTTTGGCCTTTGCATCCTTAAAGTCGACCATGACGTTGTTTGGAAACAAATGAGCGTAATCCAATGTAAGATTGACGTTGCGAATTCACCACGAATTGTTCTACTCCAGTCTGTGGGGGTTTGTGTAGCAAAAGGCAAGCATTAATTCCTCTGCCAGTATGGTGTCGTTTTGCTTAGTTAAAGCAAGAAGAGAGGCTGATGTTAAATCCCTCTGGAGCCAATGAGTAGTAATATATGTATATATATATATATTAACAATGCGAAAGGGATTGGCACTAGCTCTTAACCAATTAGAATGCAGTATTGATTTGAATTGACCAATCAGAGAAAAGGGTATCTCATTATTTCCAGGGTGGTGTCCCAAAATGAGTCAAGCTGTGAGCTAGTTAATAACTAATAGTTCAGGAGGGGAAGTCAATTCAAATCAATACTTATTGAAATTTGATCATTGGTTAAGAGCCAAGTGCCAACCCCTTTCGCATTGTTAAGAGTGATGGTGGTTGTTGTTGTTTTACTTGTCCTTTTCGCGTCGGGAAGGAAACATGGCCGCCACGCGCACGAAGTGAAAAATAATAAAAAAATGTCTTTTGGAAAAAAAAGTTGTTAATGGTTGGAAAATATATATTTGAAAAAAAAATGATAAGATTTATGTGAATTAGTAGTAATAGTATTTTTAAAAAAATTAAAAAAATTAAAAAAATATTAAAAAAATAAAAATATATAAAAAATGGTTGAAATATTTTTATAAATAGAACGTTGAATTGTATTTTATAAAAAAAAAAGGAATTGTAACAAAGTATTTTTAAAAAAAAAATAAGAAAAATGAGTGCGCGCGCGACGGAGATGTTACCTCAACGACGACCAGAGCTTGAATGAGGTGTAAGAGGATATACCGGAAGTAAATAGGGTATTATTTTTTTGGAAAAGGTTTTTTGGGAAAAGGCGTGTCCGGAAGTAGAGATACGTTTATACAGTTAGTATATATAGCGCATTGAATTATGAGTTGAATAAGTGCTGTCGCAGATGCTAGATGAAAATTTAGTTGCAGAATTTTCGTGTTTCATCTAATTGATGATCAGACAAATACTGGTCACCAATTATATGAAACACTAAACATCTGTTACTAAATATTCTGTTCTTGTTCTATCACAGCTCTTTAACTCCATCTAGCAAAAGACGTCAGTACTTGCTTTGCATTAGTCACCTTGAATGACCTTCACCTTTGTCTGATAGTGAAACGTATTTTGGGAAAAAGATACGATTAAGATTTTTGGGTGGTTTTTTTTTTTTAAATGATTTTTTTTTTTATAGGGTGGGAATTGGTCCTAGTGTGTGGAAATGGGAAGAATAATCCATTCTTCCCAAATTTATTACTAGAGGGTTGTTATGTGTTTATTTTAAATATATATATATATACAAAATATACACTTTAATATAGAGGTAGATCCAGTAACGCAATGTACAAGCACTTTCGTGATTCACATGAAATGTTTTTATTATAAAAAAATAAAATTTATACAAGAGAAAAAATTAATATGTCCTCGACAGTTTTTTTAATCTTAATATTTTTATGCAAAAGATAATAAATATCTTCTTTCTCCGATAATATTTTTATTTTTCTTCCAGATTCTCCATAATTGATAATATTATTAGGGTTACTTCATAGGGTTGTTGTTCCTTGCCATATTTTTTTATTATTTTACATTTGCCTGTATTACATAATGTTACAGGTTTGCAATCCTCTACAAAATATATATATTCAGGATAATCTATTTGAAGATATTTACATGAAAAATAGCGTTGTAAAGTATTTGTGGTTTTATCCAAAAAGGTTACAGTATTAACACAATGACTATAATAATGTAATATGGACATTTTTTTATTCTCAGCAATGATAAAGTTTTTTTATTTTAAACACCTTATATATATATTTTTTTGGAACTAAAAAAAAAATTTCGGGGTATAATACCCTGTGGTGAGATTGCACGATCCTATGCTGAAGATTTCCACCATCGCGCAATGTACAAGCACTTTCGATATATTGTGTGTGCTTTTGTATATATTTTTGTCTTAAAAAAGTAAAAATAAAAACAAAAAATAAATATATATAATATTTTTTGATATGGAATTGGAAAAAATTTAATGTATTTTTATGAAATCAGAGCATTAAAAAAGGATCAACTGAGTGTGTGTGAAACCCATTTTGGACTGTGTATTAGTACAGGATGTACATGCCCCGACGAAAGACTTGGTCGTTTATGTCTCGTAATGAAGAAATCGGTAATAAATTGTTTGAGGAAGCGAAATTAATTGGTACTCCTTCTTGTAAAATTAAATTGGATAAAATCTCGTTTTTTGAATGCAGTTGTGAAACTGGAAATGAAAGTAATGGATATATTCAAGGTGTGGTTATATTTAAAGTAGCAAACGATGGTGTTTGGGGTAATATAATACCCTACTGTAGCGACATTGTTCGATCCTATCCTGAAGATTTCTACCATCGTAAGGGTCGAACCAACGATCCCTCTACACTTATTCGATATGGAAAACGTTGTGGAAAAATGGGGAAATTGTGGAATCGTGAAAGATCTTTGAAATTGGCAAAATATAAAAGAGAGTGGCGAAAAAAAAAAATCTTAAAAAAACGTTAAATAATACTTAAAACAAGATGTTTTGTTCGTACTGTTGTATGGGTGTTAAACACTGGGAACATTTTGCAATGTATTATACATGTAGAAAATGCTATGTCAACAGACAATATTGTGAATTTTGTAAAAGATATTACTCAAGATTACTTACTACTAAATTGATGTATAGTTGTAAATGTAGCGATAGAATAAAAAGATGGAAACAAAGATATAATATTGAATAAAAAATTAATACTTAAAACAAGATGTTTTGTTCGTACTAGGGTATGCATGTTCAATACTGGGAACATTTTGTAATGCATTATACATGTAGAAAATGTAATGTCAACAAACATTATTGTGAATTTTGTAAAATAATTTACTCGAGAAGAATTACTACTAAATTGATGTATAACTGTAAATGTAGCGATAGAATAAAAAGATGGAAACAAAGATATAATATTGAATAAAAAAATTTTATTACAACAAAAATTCGTTTTTTATTTTTTTACAAAATAGAGGGTTAAGAAGCGATTGTATAGTTTTTTCCTACAAAAAGAAAATAAAAAATGTTTTTTTAAAAAAAAAAAGTTTTTTCCTATATAAACATTGTTAGAGAAACAAAAAATGAAAACCGATCGTTGTTGTGTAGGAATTATTTTTCACCTATAAAAAATTATAATGGGTAGACAAAAAGGTGGATTGTATTTACCCACTAGGAATAGGTTTCAAATAGGGTCTGGACGTAGAAAAAGAAAACAAATACGAAGTAGGGGTAGGAAAATAAAAACAAAACAAAAAGGAGGAATCTTCAGTTGGGTTCTAAAACCTGGGATAGCAATGGCGAAAGCACTGGCTGGTGGGGGGTAAAAAGAAAACAAAAAGGAGGGTTTTTGGGGAAGAAGAAGAATGTTTGATGGTATTTCAAAAGGGATCATTAAGGATCTTTATAAATAGCAGCTGTTTTTATATTTTTTGTATCAGTTCTACTTCTGGTTATCTACAGTAAAAGAATGTCCTCTAACTCACCCTTGCTCTGCCCACCTCATCATCTTGTAAAAAAAATGAAAAATGTTAAAGCAGTGTTACTAGAATGTACAAAAATTCCATTTCTACATCCTGAGGAGGGTGAACGTGACGGATTTTATAAAATATTATTAAAAGCTGATATGAATGATGGTCAAAAGTATATATATTCTTATTTGCAAGACGATTATTCAGATAAAATTGGTGAGATCATTGGTTTTACGGACGAAGAAAATTTTAAAGAAACAAAATGAATCATATATTGTTCTGCACCCCTGAAGACATAGTAAAAAGTTTGGGAAATGTAAGGTTAATAAGATGTGATAAAGTTACTATATTCCTTGAAGATTGTGTTCATTTTTATAAATTAGTATTTCATTGTAAGAGTGAAAAGGAGGATGAAAAGTTTCTATATACCTACACACGTTTTGATCAAACGTTGAATATTGGAAAGTTTGTGAAATTTAAAGAGAACAACATAAATACTGCGACATTTGTATAAAAAAGACATTCAGCTGTTATTAGAGATGGAGAATCCCTCATTCATATGCCCCCCAAGATTTTATAAAAGTTCTAGCTGGCGATGGAGATGGAGATTTAATTTTATTAAAATGTGAAAAAATAAATACCATAGGGGTATTTGATGAGTATTTTCTATACAAAATAATATTACAAAATAATAAAATCAACGGGGTTCCAAAGTATATATATACCTATTCATCAAATGATCAGACAAACCTGATTGGAACTGCAGTTAGATTTTAAAATGACAAGTCAAGAATCAAAGAGAAAATGAATCAGTACCAAGAAATGGATATATTTCAGTTTAAAAAAGAAGTATGTACTCCACAAGCAAAATTACGTTTATTAGACTCTATACCGCTTCCAAAAACAGAACCCAGATGCATAATTACAGAATTGCAATTGTATCGTTTATATTTTAAAGATGAAAGTAATGGATGTTATTATACGAGAAGATTTGATTTACCAATGGTACGTTTATTGGGTAAAAATGTACGTCTTACTGAACAATATTTATTTGTTACCTTTAATTTCTTATCTATAACCCCTGTAAATATTAAGAAAAATAAAAAAACTGTTTTGTTTGCTATAAAATAGTGTTTCAATTTTTTTGAAAAATGAATGATAGTGAATTTAAAAAAAGGAATGGATGATCCGAATTATGTTCCCCCAGAACATCTTGCAGAGATTTATAAAAAATCTAATATGATGTTATTATCATGTGTAAAAGAAGATTATTTTAAAGATATTTTTAAACCGTGTTATAAGTTATTAGTATACATATGTGAAATGGGTAGCGATGATCAGTATATATATACCTATGTAACAAATGACTGTACACATTTGAAAGGACGGTTTATACAATTTAAAGAAATAGAATAATGGAAAAAAAGATTGAAAAGAATGATTGTTGGGTTTTTAATGGAAAATTTTCTCCACTCAAATATATTGGAATTAAAAAAAAAGAATTTGTTGCTAACACTTGGGTTTTTAGTGGAACTTCACCATCACTTCTATATAAAGGAGTAAAAATAAAGGAAACTATTCACATGCAATGACTCTGTGAAAGAGTTGGTGAAAAAAATGGCTGAATTTGATGAGGATGATTGTTTTTATGTATCTTTGAAACTCTTGATAGATGATTATCAAGATTCCAATTTAAAGTTGATGCATTGGTGTGAACATACACTTTATAAATACGGATGTGCTTATACCGCCTATGATTGCTATTTTAAAGATGATAATATAGAATCCCGACTTAATCATTTGGTAAAAACAGCTACAAGATTCAGATTATCTCAAGAAAAAGATATATGGCTTTTTAAAACAACGATATTGCATCAATACAATCCTTACCACCAACCCCTTCAAAAGGACGATGATCTTATCGGGGAATATGTAGTGTTTATAAAAATTTTTTATGAACATCTAGAAATGTATAAGTTGGTGAAAAAAAATAAATGATCTTTCACAAACTCTTAGAAGATGAACTTGTTAAGAAAAATATTTTTGTAATTAATTTTTATAAAAAATAAAAAAAACTGTATACTATAAAAACAGCGTGTGTGTTGTGATTTTTTATTAGTTTTTTGAAAAATGAATGCTCGTGAATTATTAACGACTCTATCTAATCATCTTGGGGATGATTGTATGTTTAAATTTATGAGATATGATCAAATAATAACAGCTACACGTGATAAAGAATATACAGGCAAAATACAATTATTGGAGTGTAAGGAAATTAAATCATCAATACCAATTTTTCAATCATATCTATTGTTTGAAATATATTTATTCTTGGAAAGAAAGAATGGTGTTAAAGAATATATAAAAAGTTTTTCAACTGTGGATTTATCATGGAGCATATATAAAGATGCTCAAATTAACAATTTAACATATAAAATTGAATTGTGGAATAATGAACAATGAACGATATTATTACAAACATCCATGTGGAAGATGTATGAACAAACTACCGTGTGCGATTCATCCACAGGAATTAAAACTTTCTAGACTAAACAGTTTTAAACGTGGATTGTTAAAGAAGTTAAATATACGGTGGAAATATACAGTGAATGTTTCAGTGGAAATAGATCGCGAATAGAAGAAAAGACGTTCACACGTTGAATTGTTTGAGATAGAAAATACACGAGATTCAAACGTTTTTATTTTTTGGAATGGAGAGGTTATGAATTATGACGAAACAATATTTGGTGGAGAAACTATAATAGCCAATGTTTATAACAATGCAAGCTGATTAGTTGGGGAAAGCTGTTCAATTAATAGAGAAGGACAAGTGTTTTATTTTAGTTAAACAACATATAAAAAAGAAAGATTTGAAAACAACTTTTAAACATCGTTATTAAACAAAAAATGGTTTTTACATTCCAAAAAATGTGTATATTATTTGTCTTTTGTATGTTGGCTTCATTTACAAGAATTTATGAAGATTCAATTAATATCAAAAGTTGTAACGTAAAATGTTTGATGCGATATACGTTGGAATTGCTGAATTATACATATATCAACAGCACATAATGTTCCGATCCAATATATTATGAGAAGAGAAAAGAAACCCTGTTATATGGAAAATCTTACAGAATAAACAATGGAATTAAGTGAATTTATAAAATTTAAATTTTTTGCTTATGATGTTATACGAATGGAAGAAGACGAAAATGAAAAAGATTTTTACATGAAATGTGCGAGATTTTGCTTTATCTTTCGGAAAATGTGTATGGAAAAAACAGTTAAATCCTTAACAATAAGTCAATTTTGTAAAAATATTCATGAAAAATGTATGTATCATTTAATGGATGCTGGCAATTTCAGTAAAAAAAAACGATATGTCGGTACACATGAAGGAGTTGATCCTCTTTATATTGATTTATATATGAAACATTTAAATGAATTTTACATAGAAAATTATTTACAAAAAAATATTTCTGTATTAATCTATTTTATTTTTGAAAGCATTCATCCGTTTTCTGATGGTAATGGCCGAATAGGGAAAGCTTTACATGCTTTTTTAGAAAGAAAAATAGATTGTAAAGTAAAAACCAAAAAACAACATAAAAAGTTGTGTAACGTTTTAGGTATTATGCAAAAAAACCAGATTAGTTTATTTGATGTAAAGCGTGATACGTTGTTATTAGACGAGTTATTATAATAAAAATATATATTTAAAAAAAAAAGTGTTATTGTTTTTCAAAAAAAGTATAAATACAACATCCTTTTGGCTTTTTACCATCACATTCGAAAAGAGACTACCATGGCTGCAACAACTTCAATGAAACTTTATTCACAGGAATATATACATCATACGTTTGTGTTACAAAAAATGGAAACGCATATCTTGTGAAAGTATGGCCTACAAGTCAGGAGTGTTTGAATTTTCTAATGAATAGTAAATTAGAAATAAAAAAAGAAGATGTAAGTAAATTGACAACTCAATTGGGTAAAATTTCCTTGAAAGTTGGCGATCAAGTATTTCTTGAAGTTGCAAAAAGTAAAAATTGGAAACAAGGAGAAGAACGTCTAGTTATTCGTTCTAACGCTTGGGATGGATTGGAGATTCTCTACCAATTAAAAGAAAATCTTTTACCTGAAAAATATCTGGTGTTCAAGGACGATGATGGTGGTGATGAAATCCAGCCTACGAACGATGAAATGCGGATTGAAAACCATGACAATTGGGTCGATAAATTTGGTTCATTTCATATTTAAAAAAATGATGACATGACACTTATTGTTGAAGGATTGCGCAAATATAATCATGCTGTAAACGGGGGTGTTGTTGAAAAAAAGAAAACGTTTAAGAAAAAGAAAAATAATGATTTTGATTTACCATCTGAAAAAAAAATGAAAAAAATGGCTAATGATAAAATCATTGATGATGATGATGATGAAGAGGTTTGCTTTCTTTTTTCTAAACCCACTGAAAAAGCTGTTTGTAAACTTTTTTATTACCGATTTATACATCAATTACCAATGCGTGATACAATATGTATTTATAACGAGGTTATAAATGAAGAATTAGATATTGCAGATCGGTATGATTTTGTTCAAAATTGTGATAGTTTACTTTGTGAACTTGAGGAAATATACACGACAATAGAAAAAAAAGAATAATATTTTTTTTTTGGGTATAGAAATGAAAAAAAACAAGAAAAGAAAAGTTCTCTAAAGAATTTATAGAAAAAGCTGCAAGATTACTTAAAGGAGAAACATTAACAAAAGAACAATTATCAAACTATAAACTTCATAATCTTAATAGAAAAAAATATAGACGTTTAAATATACATGTTACAGATATTAATGAACAATGGGAAATCGATTTAGCTGAAAATAAAGATTTAGCACGTTATAATAATCAATTTCGTTATTGGTTGGTGTGTATTGATGTGTTTTCTCGTTATTGTTGGGTAAAATTATTAAAAAAGAAATCAAGTAATAATGTTAAAAACAAGTTTGAATCTATTTTAATCGAAGAAGGACGAACACCTCGTAAAATTCAATGTGATGAAGGAACAGAATTTCAAGATATTCGAAAAAGTTTGAGTAAAAAATATAATTTTACAGTTTTCCACACCTATAATCGCGAGATAAAAGCATCGCATGTTGAACGTGTTATTGGTACGTTAAAAACTATGGTTCGTAGAGTTTTAACAATGACTGATAATTTTGATTATTATACTTATTTACCTGTGATTATTGAACGTTATAATAATTCTCCACATAAATCTTTGGGTGGTTCAACACCGTTTGAAATTTATAAAGGAACAAAGAAATTTTAAAAATTAAAATATAAAATATTACGTGATGAATTGAAATACCCCCCATTCCTACAAAAAGTATTGTCACTGAAGGTACTCGTGTACGCATAGCAAGGGTAAAAAACAATATTTTTGAAAAAAGCAGTCTTAGACGTTCGACAAACGAAATATTTAAAGTTGAAAAAGTTTTTATAACCGATCCTGTCACATATCAATTAAAAGATTTAAAAGGTGAAAAAATTGAAGGAATTTTTTATCGTGAAGAATTACAATTATTAAAATAAAAATGAGTTTATATATCGCAAGTAATACAATATCAAAAACTGGAATTTCTAATTTAACAAATAAATTTACAATGCATCTTGTTCAACCTATTGACGCTCTAAATAAAGATGCATATATAGATGTACAAAAAATTTGTTACCCGTTGACTACAAAAAATGTTGATGAAAAAATATGTTATTTCACTTTTACATTCGATTTTCAGAAATTTATGAAGAATAAATTGGGTGTTAAAAAGTACAATGAACAGATTATTCTTACGAGTGTGAAATATAATATTCCTACAGGAATTTATGATTTAAACCGTTTACTTGATTATATGAATAATATTTTAAAAGAATATGATGTCGATTTGAGTTTAGAAAAGAATGGAAAAGTATATTTAAATGTTAATTTTGGAATAGAATATTGGCTTATACAATATAATAGTAAAAATGCTCATGATGGTGGGGAATATTTTGATATAGATAATATGAGTGATAAAGATAAATTTGAAAAATGGTATAATGAAAAAGAAAAAAGTATATATATTTTTCGCGATGAAATATATTATTATTGTTGTGATGTGAATATTTTAAGAAAAGGGTGTGTAAAATTTTCATCCATGATAAATTCGATAGCTTGTGTAGCACCTTTTTATGAAAAAAATTGTATGACTATTGCAAGTTTAGCATTAAAAATATTTCGACAAAACTTTTTAAAAGAAAAATGTGTGGGGATAATTCCTGCAGGAGGTTATCGCTGCAATGTAAATCAAAGTTTAATTGCGATTTGTTGGTTGTATAAAATAAATATTTATCAGGACGATTAGAATATAAAGGTTCTGCTCAAGGAGAAGAGAAAAAATATTAGGGCGGTTTGTTGACGGATTTTATGATAATACAGTTTATCAATTTCATGGATGTTTTTTTCACGGATGTTCTCGTTGTTTTGAAAAATATGAAACGAATACTTTAGTGAATGAAAAATTTGGAACATTATACTCGAAAACTCAACGTTTTACAAATGAATTGTTAAATGCTGGATATAAAGTTGTTGAAAAATGGGAATGTGATTTTTTAAATGAAAAAAAATATAGTTGTAGTGATATTATTGAATTGAAACAAAAAATTTTTGGATATACAATATTAACTCCCCGTGATGGATTATATGGTGGGCGAACTTCTTCTATATGTTTATTTAGAGAGATAAAACAAAATGAACAAATTTATTATGTAGACTTTACATCGCTATATCCTTTTGTTCAAAAAGAATTTGTTTTCCCGGTTGGACATCCTAAAATTTTCGTTAATGAAGAGTGTGAGAATATAAATATAAAAGATATTTTCGGTTTGATTAAATGTCGTATATCACCCCCGCAAAATCTTTTTTTTGGTGTTTTACCCGTTAGAGTAGCTGGAAAATTATTATTTCCTTTATGTAATCAATGTGCTATCGATAAATGTGATAAATGTATACATAATGAAAACGATCGCTGTTTACAGGGGACATGGTGTAGTGTTGAAATTAATAAAGCTGTTGATAAGGGATATAAAATAATTCAAATCTATGAAATATATCATTATGATCGGCAAGAAAAAATCTTTGTTGCTTATGTAAACGCCTTTTTAAAACTAAAACATGAGGCGTCGGGTTTACCTACTGAATGTTTTAATAGTGATGGTAGTAAAAATAAAATTAAAATCAACCAGTATTGTCAAGATTATTTGAATCATGAACATATTAGTTTAGATAAAGACAAAATAGAAAAAAATCCCGGTTTAAGAACTATAGTGAAAACATTATTAAATTCCTTGTGGGGTAAATTTGCACAAAATGAAAATAACACGCAAGTTGCTTTTTTAAATGATTATGAGGAATTATTAGTTTTAGCTAACGATAGGAGTAAAAAATTAACGTCTTTAGATTTTATTAATGATACTCTTTTACGTTGTACATATGAAAATGTAGATGAAGCTACAGTAGCTTTAAAAACGGGTAATATTGTTATCGCATGTTTTGTTACAGCTTATGCTCGACTACAGTTATATGATGTAATTGAAAAATTAGGAAAACATGTTTTATATTTTGATACCGATTCGATTATTTATGTGAGTGATGAAAATACTTGTTCGATTAAAACCGGTAAATATTTAGGAGAACCAATGAATTAAAAGAAAATGAATGGATTGCTCGATTTTGTTCAACAGGTCCTAAATGTTATTCTTATATTACGAATTTAAACGAAGAAGTAGTGCATGTAAAAGGATTTTCTTTAAAAAATAAAGCGAAAGATATCTTAAATTTTAAAACATTAAATAAATGTGTTGAAGATAAAGATCAAATCATTACAATTAGATATGAAAATAAAATATGTAAAGATAAATTAAATAATATGTTTATTAATACTGAAATTAAAAAATTTTCATTTACTTTTAATAAACGTATTGTTAAAGATAATTTTACTACAATCCCTTACGGATATTTAGAAGAAGAAGAAATGGACACATAGACTCGTCTTTTTTAACATTTTTTTTTAATTAATGTTTGAGTTTTCTCAAAAAATAAAAATTCCTCCCCCCCGGTATCGATATAGTCCCATACTTTATATTCGTCGTCCTCATTGTCGCTTTCGCTAAAGCCATATTTATTCATAGTTTTATATATATTGTCATTGTTATTATCGGGAGGGTTAAATACCCCCTCCCATAACTTTTCCTCCTCGTCTTGATTGTCTTTCTTGACGTCATCATCACCAACGTCTTCATCATCACCGTCAGTGTCTTCATCTTCATCAGTGTCATCTTCATCAGTGTCTTCATCTTCACTTTCTTCTTCTACTACCACCATGTCTTCTACCACCACCATGTCTTCGTTAATGGGGTGGAAAAATCGTGTGTCGAACTCATCGAAGTCCAACACGATTTCTCCCCCATATTCTTTCTTCCACACGATTTGCTCCATTCTTTCTTCTTCTTTGGGTTCTTGACTACCTTTGATCGTTTAGTTTTTACTGTATCGCGCTAGCGTTTATATAATCGCGCTCTGTTTATGCGTTACTATAGTGACGGGTAGTCAAGGTCATTTGAGGGAGGGGTTATGCTGTTCAAAGAATTTCGGGTATGTTCTTAGCAAAAGTCCAAATTCATATCATGACCTTATATGGTTATGTATAGTCAAGGTCATTATATGTTTAAAAATATACACCACGCAAATTTCAAAGTCCAAAAGCGAAAGTGACAATGAGGATGACGAATACAAAGTATGGGACTATGTCGATACCAAGGGGGAGGAATTTTTATTTTTTGAGAAAACACAAACATTAATTTAAAAAAAATGTTAAAAAAACGAGTCTATGTGTCCATTTAATCTTCTTCTTCTAAATATCCGTAGGGGATTGTAGTAAAATTATCTTTAACAATACGTTTATTAAAAGTAAATGAAAATTTTTAAATTTCAGTATTAATAAAAATATTATTTAATTTATCTTTATGTTTGTTCCCCCAATCCTCAAAAACGAAACAAATATTTGATATTGAGAACCGGCTATTTGAGGAGATCGATGCTCGTAGCAAATTGCTGAGGATGGGCAGCGTTTATACGGGTAAACGACTGTGTAGACGGACCCCGATTTTGCCATACCCCTTGAGCATCTGAATGATATAAAACACTCGCGTCGGATCTGGTAAACCAGACAATTTATGAGAGTAGCTTAGGGCTGATGTGTACAGTATCACCCTTGCCAAGAAACTCCCCTCGTGAATTTTTAGTCAGGGATATATACATATAACGATAGTAAATTTACGCAGTCATTGACATTATTCGAATGTGTTTGTGAAATGCATTTGATTTCCAACGGCCAGGTGTGCGAATCTGTGCATCCGACATTCCCTGTTCTGCAGCGTAGGACGCTGCGTCGATACGAAAACTATGACCTTCATATCAACTGTCTAGGTCAAGACCACAATAGCGTATCGCTGCAGTATGCTTCTCGAGTGACTGGTGCTCCCTGTTGTGTAAGGAAATTAGCTCCTTGGTAGGTAATACCTCCTATAGAGATTTAATCGAGCATGAATGTGAGTTGGGTTGACGTTTCAGGGCTAAAGTAAATGGGGGGTTGTTATAATTATGTTTTAAGTCGAGAAACGTTAGTTTTACACCAACTACAAGCTTGTTACTCGAATCGTACATTTTTGCGAGTTGATGCATTTTTCAAGAAGAATTTATCTTCGTAATTTCGCCAATCCTCAAGAATGCAAAGAATGCTGCTCTAAATTGGTAAATCTGGTAATGAAAACCTGTGATTCGAGGGGATACCTCAAGCAAACTTCTGAGGATAGGAAGGTAAAAAGATAGCCAAACCCGCAAACCTCTTTAACATCGTGACGAAGTCTGATGAAATGGTGCGCTTGCGTGACGCCACCTGTGGGGTCTATTAGTCGTCGTAATGACGCTCATCAGGTGTGATAACCATTTATCTTTATGTTTGTTTCCCCAATCCTTAAAAACGAAACAAATATTTGATATTGAGAACCGGCTATTTGAGGAGATCGATGCTCGTAGCAAATTGCTGGCAACGTTTATACGGGTAAACGACTGTGTAGACGGACCCCGATTTTGCCATACCCCTTGAGCATCTGAATGATATAAAACACTCGCGTCGGATCTGGTAAACCAGACAATTTATGAGAGTAGCTTAGGGCTGATGTGTACAGTATCACCCTTGCCAAGAAACTCCCCTCGTGAATTTTTAGTCAGGGATATATACATATAACGATAGTAAATTTACGCAGTCATTGACAGTATTCGAATGTGTTTGTGAAATGCATTTGATTTCCAACGGCCAGGTGTGCGAATCTGTGCATCCGACATTCCCTGTTCTGCAGCGTAGGACGCTGCGTCGATACGAAAACTATGACCTTCATATCAACTGTCTAGGTCAAGACCACAATAGCGTATCGCTGCAGTATGCTTCTCGAGTGACTGGTGCTCCCTGTTGTGTAAGGAAATTAGCTCCTTGGTAGGTAATACCTCATATAGAGATTTAATCGAGCATGAATGTGAGTTGGGTTGACGTTTCAGGGCTAAAGTAAATGGGCGGTTGTTATAATTATGTTTGAATTCGAGAAACGTTAGTTTTACACCAACTACAAGCTTGTTACTCGATCGTACATTTTTGCGAGTTGATGCATTTTTCCAGAATAATTTATCTTCGTAATTTCGCCAATCCTCAAGAATGCAAAGAATGCTGCTCTAAATTGGTAAATATGGTAATGAAAACCTGTGATTCGAGGGGATACCTCAAGCAAACTTCTGAGGATAGGAAGGTAAAAAGATAGCCAAACCCGCAAACCTCTTTAACATCGTGACGAAGTCTGATGAAATGGTGCGCTTGCATGACGCCAACTGTGAGGTCTATTAGTCGTCGTAATGACGCTCGTCAGGTGTGATAACAATTTATCTTTATGTTTGTTTCCCCAATCCTCAAAAACGAAACAAATATTTGATATTGAGAACCGGCTATTTGAGGAGATCGATGCTCGTAGCAAATTGCTGGCAACGTTTATACGGGTAAACGACTGTGTAGACGGACCCCGATTTTGCCATACCCCTTGAGCATCTGAATGATATAAAACACTCGCGTCGGATCTGGTAAACCAGACAATTTGTGAGAGTAGCTTAGGGCTGATGTGTACAGTATCACCCTTGCCAAGAAACTCCCCTCGTGAATTTTTAGTCAGGGATATATACATATAACGATAGTAAATTTACGCAGTCATTGACAGTATTCGAATGTGTTTGTGAAATGCATTTGATTTCCAACGGCCAGGTGTGCGAATCTGTGCATCCGACATTCCCTGTTCTGCTGCGTCGATACGAAAACTATGACCTTCATATCAACTGTCTAGGTCAAGACCACAATAGCGTATCGCTGCCGTATGCTTCTCGAGTGACTGGTGCTCCCTGTTGTGTAAGGAAATTAGCTCCTTGGTAGGTAATACCTCGTATAGAGATTTAATCAAGCATGAATGTGAGTTGGGTTGACGTTTCAGGGCTAAACTAAATGGGCGGTTGTTATAATTATGTTTGAAGATTCAAAATCTCCATTTTCTAAACAAATCACCGAAACCTCCCGATAAACATGACGATCTGCACGATGTGTGAAAGGATTAAGGCTTTAGGTGTTGGTTGCCATAGCGTAATTGAGAAAGACATGTAGTGTTGACATTATGTAATGATCTTATTGGTTACGTGTAGCAATGATTAACCGAGCTATTTGCCATGTAATTTTATACAATATAAATAACAAAAAATGCCTTCCGTCAAAGTGAAATTCCAATATGCCGTACACTCGCATTTATTTGCATTGTTTGGAGCGTTGTAAAAACTGGAGCGCGTACAACACTTCGATAGATGGCTACAGTGTAATTGGAGGGAAGAAGAAAACGCGATCTTAGTCAAGTCATTGTCTGAACGTCGAGACAGCAATGGGAATCAAGTTCCGTATCAAGGCTATGAAGATATGTGTCATCTTTTTTAATACGCAAAATATAATACTGAGATTTCTAGAGTGATTGAGAATCCTTTTAGTAGAAGCTCTTGTGCCAGAAAGATGTATCATCTTTTGCTGGCAGGTTATGAAGATGTGTCATCTTTTCTTAACCAGTGGAAGCTATAGGAGTCTTATGTTGTTCTATGTATGTGCGCGCTATGCAAAACTGCTATATATAATACTGAGATTTCTAGAGTGATTGAGAATCCTTTTAGTAGAAGCTCTTGTGCCAGAAAGATGTATCATCTTTTGCTGGCAGGTTATGAAGATGTGTCATCTTTTCTTAACCAGTGGAAGCTATAGGAGTCTTATATATTACTCTCTGTATAAACGCATTTCGTAAGCGTGCTAAACCACAATGGCATGCGTAAATAACCACATATTTAGCCTCGCCATTGACAGTCTTAAATTGTTAAGTATATGTTATAATATATATTCGATGTTCGTGCGTTGATAAATAGAGCATACATATTTACTGAAGAAAAATAAATGCATGTGTCAGAGATGTTAGGCGATTGTAACAGTTGTGGTTTCGCGACTGAAACTATTTAATATGACACGCGTCTGGTGTTGTCATCCACGTTTATCATATAACGCAGAGTGCTACAAATTTAGAAAATTAACATATTTCTTGCTTGATCACACACTGCGATTTAGCAAGTCAACAAGGATTGGTGACATCTCAAAGTGTTAATTGGAAATGCGATTAGACCTACCGACATCCGGAGATTCCTGCATTCAATGCAGGCTTCGTGCTGCGTTTTTGACCGTGCAGATCGTCATGCATCGATGATTTAAATAAAAAGCTTCACAGTCAATCAAATGTGTAATTTTTTTCAAATAATGGCTCGCTGATTCTTTTTAAAAATAGGTCCGCTTAGGCGTACATGTATCTGCGCTAATATGTACAGGTATCATATGTACATTGTACATGAAGATATGTTTTCGGTATTCTCATATGTAATATTTAAAGAATAGAAAACATTTTCCATGTTTCCATCGAGTTGATAGAGAAACACGAGTGAAACGTTGCAATGTGGCATTTATGTGGCTGGGAACACTGGCCCAAAGGGCGAATGTTTTATCGCTATTTTGAGTTCTTCCAATGTCCCATGAGTGTTTCTATATTAACTCGAAGGAAACACAGATCCATTTCATTTATAAAATACTGGTAACCCTTTGAAATTTGATAAACGTGCAATTAATCATCGATTGAGCATGCAGTTATACCAATAACAATGTTATAACTGCAGTCTCAAATAGTACTGTATTTTGCAAGTATAAATAGTATAAAACTATGAACTGTTATAAGCGACTTTGATTAAGTGACTTTAAGTTGATAACTGTTATAAGCGACTTTGTCTGTGAGCTATATGGTTACTAAATTTCATTACTGAACTTATTTTTTTGCAAGTTGATATGTTTTGTCTGAGATGATAGTTAACCATAACCAACATTACTGGAACAGTAAACAAGCTCAATATTGCTGTTTTGTTGTATTGATTTGATGTCTATTTTTTATTTGAATTAACACAAATTTACTGGTAATACGCCTTGGAAAACTGTCAAACACAAATTATCCGATATCCGGCCGGATAGTGAGATTATCCACCATCCGATCGGATACTAAATCCGGTGCACCCCTAGAATAGACATTCATTACGTACAACCATGGATAGTAAATAGACTATTTACTATCCATGGGCACATTTGCAGATGCCTCACGTAACCTCCCCTTGTGATTGGTGTTCAACAATCCGTCAATCAAAAAATTTCAACAAATATGATTGGTTAGATTTTAAGCTGTTGAAAGCTGATTGGTTAAATAATTCAACAACTGTCAATCAAACAATTTCAACAAATATGATTGGCTAAATTTTAAACTCGTGAAAGCTCATTGATTAAATAATTGTACCCTCCCTATAAACAAATATAAAAACCCAACCAAAGGGTCTACACCCACTAAAAGCAATCATATCATCTAGAGGAAGGGTTATAACGAAAAATTAAAAGAAAAATGAATATGGAGATACAATTAAAAGATGTAAAGGCGTATTACAACGGGAGCAACTTTTGCGTTTTCCTGATGGATGAAAGACCCAAGGTAGAAGATGATGATGAGCAAACGAAAACCCCTATCACCAGAGCCAAAAAGAGGAAGATGATGGTCGAAATCGATTCGTGGGGCAAATTAATGCATCAATGTCTGAATGATGTCGTGGTAGAAAAGAAAAGAAAAACACTTGAAAAGTTAACAGTGACAAAATAATAATAACGAACTAAAACAATTTTTAATAAAACCTTTGTACAGAAAATCTACTAATCATTTTAAATACTATTTTTGTCTTTTTCGACCAATTGTTGTTTGCGTAGTTTTCGACAATTAAATTTTGTATTATCGGCTAATTTACGACATCTATCTTTATCCCAACATTTCCCTGTTAAAGCGCGTCGACGTCCATATTGAATAAGCGTTGAAGTCTCATAAGTGCGACCCGCGTAGTGATATATATCACCGATAAAAGATCGACAAACTTCTGCGGGTATTAAAAGCCATTTCCACACTTTATCTTCATAACACCGGCCTTTAAAAATGACCATCCCTTGAAGATATCCCGACTATTTTCAGTAGGACAACTACATTCAAAGAACGATATTTCTTCCATGTTAAAAACACACGACGGTGTACCGATAGTTCGCGCTGCTATAAGCATTTGATCAGCGCGTTCTTTAGTACGACAACCAAAAGTCCAAGTCTTTCGCATAGGACAATACATCTTCAAATACTGATGTTTAACATTTAGCAGTCATCTTTTATAGCGAAATTTATATAACCAACACGAATTCACACAGACAAATTATATATTTTATGAAATGATATTGATCCTAGCAACAGGGTTCGTATTTCACATACCGCATGCAAACTTAAATTGTATAATCAAACCAAATAAATCAGACATATTGTGAAAAGTTGAACTCTTACTTTCAATAAGATCAACCCCTGACGATTTTGAAATTGAACATATGCTTTTCTTTTATTTTTTGTAAATCTCAACGGATTATAATATTGGGTAGTTGATAGGGACAAATCGTGCCCAAAAACATCTGTTCGAAAATACCCGCACTTGACGGATTATAATATTGGCGGCGTTGGTACACCCCGTTGTTTAGAACGACAACCAAAAGTCCAAGTCTTTCGCTTGGGGGAATACATCTTTTCAAAAATACTGATGTTTAACGTTTAGTACCTCTCTTTTATAGCAAAATTTATATAACCAACACGAATTCACACAGACAAATAAATATATTTTATGAAATGATATTGACCCTAGCAACAGGGTTCGTATTTCACATATCGTACGCAAACTGAAATTGTATAATCAAACCAAATAAATCAGACATACATGTGAAAAGTTGAACTCTTACTTTCTATAAGATCAACCCCTAACGATTTTGAACTTGAACATATGCTTTTCTTTTCTTTTTAAAAATCTCAACGGATTATAATATTAGGTAGTTGATATGGGCGCAAATCGTGCCCAAAAACATCTGTCCGAAAATACACGCACTTGACGGATTATAATATTGACGGCGTTGCTATGGATAGCCGTGCACAAAAACATCTGTCAACATGACTCAACATCGTTCTAACGAAAAATAGTGTTTCAGATTTTATTTTTATAATATAAAAACGATATGGAATCACAACAGTCTTTAACTTTATATTATACATCTACGTTTTTTAGCCTATTACTAAAAATAAAAAGCAAAAATTTAACCTTGACCGCGAATGTTAATAACAAAATACTTCACATTCCATGACCTTGAACAAATAAACGACGACCCTGACCTTGAACGAATCGGGATAACATTTCTAAAAATAAAATATGGTACTCTCTCAAAACCCTTGAAAGACCTTAACCCTTTAAACCAATGAAACACGCTGAAAATAAACCAATGAAATCACTTTACTATTTTATAAAATATATATAAGAACCTCGGTTTTCAAACATTTTTAAAAATCAAATGGCTAGGATCAGACATGGTAGACCAAAACATATCCCGTACAAAGACGAGGAAAAGAATATGCAAGAAACATCGAGCTATGGAAAAGGTTTTTCACAAATGGCGCAACTACGCAGCGAAATTTTACAAAAACAGTTGGGGGTTTACATCTCAGATATATCATCGGAGTCAGAGTCTGACGATGAAGAAGAAGAGGTAAAATTAATCGACGATGTTTGTAGAATCATTGAGTCTACGACACCACTACCGCCACTACCATTATCACCCTATCCGCTTACACCGCTAGAGGAAATACCAATACCAGATCTACCTACTCTTCCTCCTACCCAAAAGCATATTGTCGTCGATGTCTTACAAGTACCGGCGATAAATATTCCCGAAACGTTCCCCGGCGAAGTCTTACCGACGATAAATATCTCCGAACAAAACGTGTTCCCATTTCAAGAACCAAGCGAAAACTTCATCGCAATACAAGAAGAAGCGTCAACATTATTTGATTTATCAAACACCCTTGACTTTGATAATTTAATTCCTGACAATCTATTGATGCAACACTTAATCTCATCTTTTCCTCCCTCATTACCAACAAATGCTATACATTTATCTCCCCCACCACCTATGTCGGAGGTAATGGGTATTGAAGATGAAGAAGAACCAGATAGGATCAAACAATTTAAAAAACAGTTAATATATAAAAAAAAACACAAGTTAACAGGTGTTGAAACAGTAACGTATATAAATATTAATAGTGATGAGGATAATGATATCATTGTTAGAGATTTAGATTCGTATAGACAATTAAAATTTATATTTAGAGAAAAAGATAGAATAATAAGAAAATTTAATAGAATAGGAATTAGATTATTAGAAAGAAACTATCGGAAAACATTTAAGAAAATAGAAAAAACACGTAATGAAACTATTTTTAAAAAAAAGAATTTAAAAAAAATGTATATATATATATGTGTGTGTGAAATTTGTTTTTTACGTCCAAATAAAAATGGATATCATTCTCGAAGAACTTGCAAGAAACAATATTAAATACAAAAAATTGAAACCCTTAATACAAAAATGTATTACAAATCAAGAGAATATGTTGAAAAACATTATTTTACAAATCGATAGTCAACAAATGGAATTGGTTTATAAACAAATGGAACGTTATGAAACAGGACATATCATTGCGTTTTATTGTTTAATTCTTTTTTTTTTCGATGGAAAATATGTTGGAGAAAAAGAAATTGAACTAATTCAATATTGGACAAGATTAACAATTACAGATTTTAAAACTTCAAAAAAAACCATTTTATTAGAAAATCCTTTATTTACATTTCCTTTTTATTTTTACACTTTTATTACAATATTATTTACTATAATGTCACAACATCATGTAATTTTATTTTAAAATTTCTAAAATCAAAAAGATAATTATGTGTTTGTAAATAGCTCATCAGATAATCTACTAGATATTCTTGTATATTAACTTGATCAAAATATATTTTAAAATATGGTGTTAATAAATTATAATCTAATAATTCTAACCCATAGTTGTCATAATATATTCCAGAGTTATAAATTGGATTATCTATAGTTACAGGGAATGAATGAATTATTTGCGTTTTAGAAGATAGTATCTCGAAAAAAATTTCACATCTCAATATTTGGGTATCAAAAATATAATCATTTACAGGGTTAGACTTAAAAAAAGTGCATTTGTGCTTACAATTTTTATACTTACAACGCTGATTAAAAATATAAGCAGTATGAGAAGCATCTAAATTATATAAAACGCGATTAAGATCAATATCTGTTACATTATTATTTTCAATTCTACCATGGGGTTATGTTTTGGACAATAAAAAATAAAACATGCAGCTATGCAAAATATATTATATCTAAACGTTCGAGAATTATTAGCTAGACACGCTAATAAAAAATAAGGCGCTACAGTTAATAAATAAAGTGAAAGTTCAATTAAAATGGGGAAGTCAGCATCTCTAGCTATTTTATAAAGCATGTGAAATATAAATTTTCTACCCACCCCAAAGGGAATCGGTAAACGATTCACTTCCTGTGAAGGTGAAACAATAGGGGACATAAAATGATAATTATCAGCATAAAAATATTGCGGTCTTGTAACAGTAATATATAAACTATCTAAGTAGATATTATCTAAACTAAATAATGAAGATAATAAACAAGGGTTCTTTGATAATATGAACCCGTGAGGAGCTGAACATCTATGTAAAACATATTTTTCACTACTGTCAATATATGGAACAATGTATTTTGATTTTCCTCCTTGTTCAACGGTCCAACATTTATAAAGTTTCATGTCTTTTACGTCTGGATCGTTTAATCGTAACAAACAAAATCCCGTATAAAATTTTGCAAAAACATCTGTTTCAATCTGTAAACAACCAATTACTTTACCACAATAGTAATTCAAAAGTCCAAACATCCAATAGATAAAACCAATCTGTGGATTTCTAAAGCATTGAAAATAGTATACAACTTTTAAAATATGTAAAAAGAAATGTTTTTTTCTTCCACTTTTCTTTTTTTCACACGTCTTTCCAAAATGGGTCGAGTGGTAAAACTAAAAGTGCTTTTTCTCTTAGCTTGATTTTTCATCTAAAAAATCAAATAAAAATACGATCATTACAAATACTATTCATAATACTTCAGAAAAAAATTGAAAAATAACCCTATAAAAGTTAAATAAATACTAAAAAATCGTACAAATTGATATTCTTACCATTGAATATTTACACGCCTTCTATTGATATTCACAATCCTTAAACATTCTACTCTTGAAAACCCTTGACGCTCCCCCCTCTTATATATGTATATCATCCACTGATTGACTTCCTGTTTTTATTTTATTTATAAAATAAAAAACAAAAATTCTATTTTACATGCGAAATAACCACACCCACATCACTTCGCTTCTGCTGTTCATCGAGGACACATCTCTCTCTCTTGCTCTCTCTCTGTCTTTATTTTTTTTTATAAAATACTTTTGCAAGTAACTTTTACATTTTTTTTTGAAAATCATTTTTACTTTTTTTGTTTGTTTTGCTCCTACTACTGTGTGTATGCTCGCTTGAAAGTCGTACTCTCAAAAAGTGCGAAGCGCTTGAACCCTCCAATGAGCTGTAGTATTTATTACTAACCAGCATTGGTGCGCATTCAACCCGCAGTACTCTTGTAAATCGCGACTGGTTTAGACTTTATTGTCTGGTCTTCCTCTCTAAAAAAGAGGTTGATGTCAGGTGGGACTAGTCCATAGAGACATTTAGCTCACCGCCAGTGTTGTACGTTATGGGTTTTTGGATGTTAGCATGTGGTGAAAGAGCTAGCTAAAGTAACACATAGTTTCACAGGAGTATTTTTATTTTTATTTTTTATTTTTTAAGACAAAAATATATACAAAAGCACACACAATATATCGAAAGTGCTTGTACATGGTGTTACTGGATCTACCTCTATATTAAAGTGTATATTTTGTATATATATATTTTTTTAAATAAACACTCTCCAGAAAAAACTTGAAAAATAACCCTATAAAAATATAAATAAATACTAAATATCATCATACAAATTCATATTCTTACCTTGAATATTTACACGCGTTCTATTGATATTCACAATCATTAAACATTCTACTCTTTAAAACCCTTGGCGTGCCACCCTCTTATATATGTATCTCATCCACTGATTGACTTCGGTTTTTATTTTACAATATAAAAACAAAAATTCTATGTTACAGGGTAACCACACCCAGTTCACTTCACTTCTGGTGTTCATCGAAGACACATCTCTCTCTCTTGCTCTCTCTGTCTTTATTTTTATTTTATAAAATATAAAACAAAAATTCTATTTTACAGGGGAAATAACCACACCCATTTCACTTCACTTCTTGTGTTCATCGAGGACACATCTCTCTCTTGCTCTCTCTGTCTTTATTTTTTTTATAAAATACTTTTTTGCAAAGTAACTTTTACATATTTTTTTTTTTAAATCATTTTTACTTTTTATATTTTTAAAAAAATAATTACTCCTACTACTGTGTGTATACTCGCTTGAAAGTCGTACTCTCAAAAAGTGCGAAGCGCTTGAACCCTCCAATGAGCTGTGGTATTTATTACTAACCAGCATTGGTGCGCATTCAACCCGCAGTACTCTTGTAAATCGCGACTGGTTTAGACTTTATTGTCTGGTCTTCCTCTCTAAAAAAGAGGTTGATGTCAGGTGGGACTAGTCCATAGAGACATTTAGCTCACCGCCAGATCGATCGATTGCTTGTTGTACGTTATGGGTTTTTGGATGTTAGCATGTGGTGAAAGAGCTAGCTAAAGTAACACATAGTTTCACAGGAGTATTTTTATTATATATTTTTATTTTTACTTTTTTAAGACAAAAATATATACAAAAGCACACACAATATATCGAAAGTGCTTGTACATGGTGTTACTGGATCTACCTCTATATTAAAGTGTATATTTTGTATATATATATTTTTTTAAATAAACACTCTCCAGAAAAAACTTGAAAAATAACCCTATAAAAATATAAATAAATACTAAATATCATCATACAAATTCATATTCTTACCTTGAATATTTACACGCGTTCTATTGATATTCACAATCCTTAAACATTCTACTCTTTAAAACCCTTGGCGCGCCACCCTCTTATATATGTATCTCATCCACTGATTGACTTCCGGTTATTATTTTATAATATAAAAACAAAAATTCTATGTTACAGGGTAACCACACCCAGTTCACTTCACTTCTGGTGTTCATCGAGGACACATCTCTCTCTCTTGCTCTCTCTGTCTTTATTTTTATTTTATAAAATAAAAAACAAAAATTCTATTTTACAGGGGAAATAACCACACCCACTTCACTTCACTTCTGGTGTTCATCGAGGACACATCTCTCTCTTGCTCTCTCTGTCTTTATTTTTTTTATAAAATACTTTTTTGCAAAGTAACTTTTACATAATTTTTTTTTAAAATCATTTTTACTTTTTATATTTAAAAAAAAATAATTACTCCTACTACTGTGTGTATACTCGCTTGAAAGTCGTACTCTCAAAAAGTGCGAAGCGCTTGAACCCTCCAATGAGCTGTAGTATTTATTACTAACCAGCATTGGTGCGCATTCAACCCGCAGTACTCTTGTAAATCGCGACTGGTTTAGACTTTATTGTCTGGTCTTCCTCTCTAAAAAAGAGGTTGATGTCAGGTGGGACTAGTCCATAGAGACATTTAGCTCACCGCCAGATCGATCGATTGCTTGTTGTACGTTATGGGTTTTTGGATGTTAGCATGTGGTGAAAGACCTAGCTAAAGTATAACACCTAGTTTCACAGGAGTATTTTTATTTTTTGTTTTTATTTTTACTTTTTTAAGACAAATATATACAAAAGCACACACAGTATATCGACAGTGCTTGTACATTGCGTTACTGGATCTACCTTGTATATTTTGTATATATATATGTTTTTTTTAAATAAACACATAACAACCCCTCTAGTAATAAATTTGGGAAGAATGGGTTATTCTTCCCATTTCCACACACTAGGACCAATTCCCACCCTATAAAAAAATAAAAATATATCATTTAAAAAAAAAACAACCACCCAAAAATCTTAATCGTATCTTTTTCCCAAAATACGTTTCACTATCAGACAAAGGTGAAGGTCATTCAAGGTGACTAATGCAAAGCAAGTACTGACGTCTTTTGCTACATGGAGTTAAAGAGCTGTGATAGAACAAGAACAGAATATTTAGTAACAGATTTTTAGTGTTTCATATAATTGGTGACCAGTATTTGTCTGATCATCAATTAGATGAAACACGAAAATTCTGCGACTAAATTTTCTGTTCCTGTTCCATCACTGCTCTCTAACCCCATCTAGTATCTGCGACAGCACTTATTCAAATCATAATTCAATGCGCTATATATACTAACTGTAAACACAATTTGTTTGAAAAAGAAATACAAAAAAATACACTATTTACTTCCACCAACAGATATCTAAACATCACAATGGCTACACTACCCACCAATACAACAACATCTGATGAATTTGATGAATACTTTGATGATGAAAATGACTATTTTGCAAGTCGTTTTCTACAAGAACACTTATGTGATACAGAATTGTATTGATGCAAAATTTTGTAAATGTATTGGTGAAATCAATTCAACATCTCCTCTACTATTCAACATCTTATCTAACCCTGGATGTTATTGGCTTAGAAAATGATGACGGTCCATATCTGGGAATATTAATAAACACTATTATTGACTATGATGTTTCTCATCTTTTAGACAAAGAAATTAAACTAATACTAGATTCTAAAAATCTCATTAATGTTGAAACATGTAAAAAATAACGTAATAAAAAATGTTTTTTTACCCGAAAACTCTAGTCGCTTTTCTTATATACTGGAACGTATCTTACTTCCGGAAACGCCTTTTTCTTCTCCCGAAACCTTTTCCAAAAAAATAATACCCTATTTACTTCCGGTATATCATCTTACACCTCATTCAAGCTCTGGTCGTCGTGGAGGTAACATCTCCGTCGCGCGCGCGCTCATTTCTTTTTTTTTTTAAAAATACTTTTTTAGAATTCCTTTTTTTTTATAAAATACAATTCAACGTTCTATTTTTAAAAATATTTCAACCATTTTTATATTTTAATTTTTTTATTTTAAAATACTTTTTTTTTTATTTCAAATTCACAATTCATATTTTTTTGTTTTTCATTTTTTTTTTATAATACTACTACGACTAATTCACATATATCTTATTTTTTTTTTCAAATATATATTTTCCAACCATTAACTTTTTTTTCCAAAAGACATTTTTTTATTTTTTTACCTTCACTGCGCGTGGCGGCCATGTTTCCTTCCCGACGAAAAGGACAAGTAAAACAACAACAACTACCATCACTCTTAACAATGCGAAAGGGGTTGGCACTTGGCTCTTAACCAATGATCAAATTGCAATAAGTATTGATTTGAATTGACTTCCCCTCCTGAACCAGTTAGTTATGAACTAGCTGGAAATAATGAGATACCCTTTTCTCTGATTGGTCAATTCAAATCAATACTGCATTCTAATTGGTTAAGAGCTAGTGCCAATCCCTTTCGCATTGTTAATATATATATATACAAACTACTCAATGCTAAGATTGTTTCCCTTGCATGCCTCATGATGGTGTTGAGTCTTGGGAGACTTTCTAGCCCACCTCCTGCTCTATCAATACGATCTCCCTCGCCACCAGCAAGATCTGGAAATTGTTCACTTTTTAGATATCTTCCTCTTCCTTTGAACACGTGACAAAGCTTGTCAAGCTTCATGTTTTGAAGCATTCTATTCTTAGCGTCGTCTTAACTTCTAAACTTTTCTTCATGTCTTGGAATAGTTCAAGATTAAGATTCACAAGATCTTTTGAGCATTTAAAACTTCTTTTTTCTTGAACGTTTGCTAAATTTGCCATGAAGTTAGCATTTGTAATTTCCGTTAAAACTGCTTTTAATGTATCTCTGTCACGCTTACTGTCAAGATATTTCAAAATTGTATCATAACTACCTCCAATAGCCTGTTCAACCTTATTATTGACAATTTTTTGGTCCATTCTTTCGACGTTTTCGATGGAGTTTACCAACTGTACCACTTCTTTCCAACGATTCTCTGTAATGTAGCCTTTCCCTTGTAGATCTGGAATACATTCAGATGCTTTGACATAATCTCCAGCAAACGAGGACTCCATATGGTTGGACTACTTTAATCCTTTCATTTTCTTGTGTTGTTTTGCGAGATCTTGAGTCGCTACTAGCAAGCCATTTTCCAATATGTATCTACCGAGGGATACCATTGTGCTCAAATGTTCTTGCTGCTGTAATGATCCTTCTAAACTGAGCTTGTTAATGAGGACGTCCATATTCTGGTTAAGAATTCCTGTCGCAGTTCCATCTGCCCCGACTCTTTGTCTACGGAAGGCTTAGGTGTATTAGATGTAAAATAAGAGACAAATTTAGCGCTTTCTCTTTCAGTTTTTTTTAAATTGAGACTTGTCAACCAATTTTATTTCCATTGAATGTGTTGCTGCACACGAACTTTGCTTTCGTTTATGTATTTTTGGTCTGGAATACATATTGAATTTATTCGTAGGGAAAGTAGTTCTAGCTTTAGTCGTCTATGGCACAAATTGTTTTTTATTTTCTTCATCTACTTTTGACGTCGAAGCAAAGCGCTTAGGATGAGGAAGTGGGGAAGAACAGTGGTCCTCTTCATGCTCTGCAATAGAGGTATCATAGATACTTGAGGTGCTTTCATATTCAATGTTGTTGTTTTGCTCGAGGTTGAAGAACTATCTTTTCGGGCTTGATTTGCTGCCGCTGAAGGGAAATCTCGAAATGAAACTTTCTTTGCCTTTGGTAAAAACTTGTGTTGCTTTGCACCGGTAATGTAGAATCCGAAGTTGTATTGTATACATGACTTAGGGATCTTCTTTTCGATTTTATTCTCATCGTGTAGTGATTGGACAGGATTGGGCGAACGTGACCCCCTTTAGAAGCTTCATAGGGCATAACCCACCCATATTTAACAGCACTTGCATAACTCGTAATTGGAGTGTATGTAGAACTTTTCACCAGAGGGACAAAATGGTTGGGTCGCTAGCCATGAAGTGGAAATTGCTGTATTCTTGTCCACATGGCAACCAAGTCGCTTGTCTGGCATGAACAACTGACATCACTGAGTAGGGCTTCTCTTGGATATAGCACACCATGTAAAGCTTTTTTGATCGAGAGAGACGATGGTACATGGAGTGGATAGGTTTTTCGAGCAGAGAAGCAAGAACATAGATTGGCTCGAGGTAAGTGAATGGCTTAGCTGTTTCCTTTACCAAAACTTCTATTGCGCGAACAACACTGCTTTCGTTTCCATTGTACATATCTTGGGCTTTTTGATCACTTAGGAAAATGTTCAAAATCGCGGGAATGGAATAACCGGAAGCTCGTGCGTTGTCTGCTAGTCGAGGATGGTTTGCATAAAATTCGGAGTGAGCAAATAACTCTGATACAGTACTGCTAAGTAATAACCTATCACTGCGTCCTCGTCTCGTCTTGCGTCCGTCTTGCGTCCGTCTTGCGTTCGTCTTGCGTTCGTCTTGAATTTTGTATATTTATGTCATGAAACCTGGTGTTGTTTTACGACCAGTTTTTTGGTGATCGTCCTTGAGTTTTACGACCAGAGATGAAGGTCATTCAAGGTGGTCTTAAAAGTCAATTTCATGAGATATCAAAAAGTCTAAAAAAAACCTTGAGTACACGACCATCATACCTCACCCGATGTGATTTATACTTACGTGTGCCATCCAAAAAACTTCATATTATTTTTATTTGAAGAGAGAGTTGTAATGTTTGAAATAAAAATAATCAAAAACCAAAAATTGATTATAGAATTAATCATAGAAATTTCCGTGACAGAGCTCTTACCCCAACGCCATTTTATGACAGAATGAATGATATTTCTTAGTTACAGTATTTAAAAAAATGATGTTCTCAAAAAATTTTAGATGAAATGTATCAAAAAATTATTTGGTGTTTTTGCGAAGTCTTCCAAAAAGTTTTAGAGATGATATCCCCGAAAAACTATTCTCAAAAATTTTAGATGAAATATTGCAAAAAAAATTAGATGAAATGTATCTAAAAAAAATAGATGAAATGTATTCCCCAAAAAAATTAGATGAAATGTATCTAAAAAAATAGATGAAATTTACCTAAAAAATGTTTAGAGATTGTGATTATGGTTGGGTATATAAGCAGGTGGGTTTCATAATATTTTTCAGTTGGGTCTACTGTTGTGTGTATTGCTTGCTTGTAAGTTGTACTTGGTACACTCTCTGAATTCTTCCAATGTGCCATAGTATTTATTACTAAACTGCATTGGCGCGCGTTCACCCGCAGTCGAATTTGTGATTGGAATGAAATTGACTCTGGTCCAAAGCGACAATCAGGTCATCCCTCATTCTATCAATTGCTTATTGATAGGGTTGTTCGTTAGCGTTTGATGAAGTTTTTTAAATATAACGAATATAGAATAGAATATATAGACAAACATACAAAAATAATAAAATATTTATACTCGTTCTACTATTTAAGTTTCTGATGATTCGTAAAACAAAGTTTTTCCCCCCAGTATCGGTATACCCCCATATTTTTGTGTTGTCTTCTCCCTCCTCGCTTTCTTCATCGGAAGAAAAGTTATATAGGGGTACTGGGGGACTTTGGTGACTACAAAGTCAGGTATTGGCGGCGGTTGGAATCAGAAATTCTGATTCCGAGTTTAGGACTTCGAGTACATTTTCATCGCAGCTGGTTGGTTGCTTTCTAAGAAATAACATAAATAATTTTACAAGTTCACGACGATTTACGGAGCAACCATAACATTTTATTATAGCTGCATACTTTATTTTCGCTGTCTTCCTCCTCAATCATGTCTTCTTCTTGAGGTACCTCATATTCGTCGAAGTCGAACTTTATCGGCATTTCTTGCGTATTTTCCATAATTTTTCTTTTGCTCTATCGTTCTGAGTTTGGTTTTTGAGTTTGAGATTAATTGTTCATACACCTATTTTTATAATTGTGGCCTGTGTTACTATCACAGTGGTTTGGAGGGGTTGACCAATCAGAGACTCCCCGTTTGACAATTTAATAGCACCAGTAGCTATTCAATCAGAGATCGTTCATTAAAGCGTTCTTGTCAAAACAGATGATTTGTTATAGGTAGGAATAATGATTGTGTGTTACGCGATTAGAGACGCGAATTTATAATTAGCGACTTCTTCTAATCACACCCCCTGATGTCAAAGCAGTTGATTTATAATAGTCATGAACAATGATTGTGTTGCAGGATTAAAGACGCGGTTTCATAATTAGCGATTTGTTCTATGGTGTCAAATCAGTTGATTTATTATACTCATAGGATTAGTCGGTCATATTGGTTGTGTGTTTTAGAGACACGAATTTATAATTTGTTCTAAACTGTCAATTCAGTTGATTTATTAATAATCGTGGGGATTAGTCGATCCCGTGAAATATATTCCTGTAGTGGGGATACGTTTAAATACGTCTACATTCTAGATATTTAAGCATTTTACACTTATTTAAACATATTTATAGCTATTTTTATGCTTTTTGATGTAATGTTTAAAACACGAGCAGCAGTGTTTTATCAGATATAAAACATGAGGCGCAGCCGAATGTTTTATATCTGATAAAACACTGCTGCGAGCATTTTATATCTGATAAAACACTGCTTTATCACATATAAAGATACGACACGGTGGTGATTTTCCTTTGTGTTTTCTTCATGCATTATTAATGAGTTTTTTAAACTCTATTTTACACTTTTCACACAAATTAGTGCAACAATTTAGTATATATTTTAATATTCCCGATAACAATTTTGTTAGGTAATAAGTGTCGGGTAACTGGGTTTAAGAGAGTGTTAATTATATTCATACATGTCAAAACAGATACTAAATGTTTTAATAAAAAATATAACATACATTTATTTTAACGTAAAAAATTATGGATAGCTACAACGCATTGTGAATGAGTTTTCAAAGTAGATGTGCTTTCCAATGAGATCTTCTTGATTCTCGTTTTGGGGTATCACAGCAATAATAATTCCCTGTTGTACTCCCATTTTTGTATTAAGAGTCGAGATAAGATTATAATCCTTTAATATCACTCTGCGACGATAGTGTGTGAAAATTCAGAGGTATATAACTTAACGTTATCAAGTTTAGTTTCGTTTATAGATATACTTGTTGAGTAGGTAAGGTGCAGGCATAGAACCATTAGTCAGCATTTTTTCAAGTGGCTCTTACCCCTAGATTTTAATTACCAGGTTGGCCGTGAGACTCTGTGCGCGCACATGTTAACCGGAAAAGACGTCATGAAGTATCGATTTGTTTTTATTGGTTGGAAACGAGTTATTAAACAGGTTTTTATGTAAACAGGAAAAACGTAAACGAAATCTGTATTAGAAAGCGCGCGCGTGTTGACAGGAAATTGTGAAATATGAATGATTATTGGTTGAAAACAAAAAAAATGTTGGACATGTATCGCCTTCCGTCTATACACGTTACTCTATTATCACTTGGCTTACTTGCTTTAGGAGACGTGTTTTAAAACTGAGCGATCATTGCTGTTTATTATGGCTTTCCAAAGATATTTGTCTAAACTCTCCGTACCTACTGACATTGGAGATGTAGAAAACATTTTGAACCGCCGTCAAAAGCTGAACATCTACTATTAAAATGTTATGCAGAAGAAGTTTAAATCGTCATTTCTACTTTGGTGTTGGAAAATTGTGAAGGCTGTCGTATTAAACATTCGTCTCAAAGACAACACGATTGCCTAATGATGGAAGACGACCAGAAAATGTGGTTGTACTTTGACAGCGCTTTGGAAAAAGTGTCGGAGGCAAAGATTGTCGAGGCTTTCATGAACAGTTTACGAAACGTCAGGCCAACTGTGAACGGTCTTGTACTATTGAAGTATACATGTCAAGACTGGAGAACACTGCTTTGCGCGAAGAATAGAGCAATTATTAAACGCCAGACACTTGCATGCATGTAATAAAAAGAATAGAGGACTTCTTAAACGTCAAATTCTTGCAATTATAAGTAATAATATTTAACACATCTATGTGGGATATGTAAACTTCTGAAATAAACAAAATTTTACACTTTCATAATTGATTTGTTTTTTTACTGTTGTTATATATTGCCTTTTACTTCCACGGAGATAAGACACTAGAAACATGTGATTATTTTATAAATGTTTTTAATAAAACATGATACACACATGCACATGCACATGCACATGCACACATCTGAAACGATACAAAAGGAAAATTTGGACATGCAATGAAAATTTGAAGTATTATTTGATTTGGACTTGTACGATTATAGTCTTACCTGTATAGCCCACAGATTTTAGGAAGCTGTTAAGAGAAAATTGAAGAATACTTAACATAGGTTGTCTTTATTCGATATCAGGAGCTTAGATTTATAGAGACATTATCTTATCAAAAGATGTTACGGTTCGTTTTGGAAGTTAGTTACGAAAATCGTTCTTTTAAATTTACCCAAAAGGGTATATTATTCAGATGTGCATCCAGAACCGGGTCCGGTTTTCTATGGTTGAAAAGAGAGGGAAAATATGAAGAGTTATATGGTTTGCAAGGGCAGATTGATAATTTATATTCTCGGTATTGTACTTACTTGCATAAACCGCAACACCATTGCCCCCGAAATACATGTAATGCGGACAGATGTATCTCCTCGTCACAACCATTGTCCGGACATGGTTTACGTACTAACATACACGCAGAAAGAAAAAAATAGAAGTGTTCGTAAAATATGGGTCTTGACAATGTAGCCCCCCCGCCCCCTTGAGATGACTATATGTAACATTGATATTTTTTATACTTACTGATTTCTTGACAACTTGTCATCTTCATAGGCAAAGTGTGAATGAACTTGAGTGTCCTGTCGCTTTGAAAAGTACTGCCTTGGCCGTGTATAATTACTATAACATGTATGTCCCATGCAAAGACCTTGGTTGACTTAGATGCTTAAGACAGATGTGGTTAACATTATCACTTAATGAACAATCCATGTGAGAATTGCTTTGATACATTACATAATCATAGCCCCCGACCAATTGATCGACTTAAACGCTCAAGGCAGAGGTTGGCTAAATTATTACATCTGTGACTTACATAACAACCAATGTTATAATAATGTTATAACAATTGTGACTTAATGAACAATCCATGTGTAGCCTACCAGATTTTCGCAATAGTCTATTCGTTCATGGGGTTCTTGTTTGCTATGTTGCAATGTTAAAAAACATAATGATGTCCATATGCTTAAATATTATAAAAAGGGGTGGAGATATTCGATCTCAGCTACAGATCTCAACTCTGCCTAGGCTGACATATAGTTACGAAAAATGGTGTCAGTGGAGAAATATCCATGCTTTTGTGGTGCAGGTCTCAAACGTTTTGAGTCTAAAGCTAAGCGTGGTTTTCTGAAGTGCAGGACCGAAACATGTACCTTGTTTACTCCAGAGGAAAAATACACATGCCTTATGGAGTGTTATGAGATGAAGGTTGGCAAGATATTCAAACCGAATAACTTTCCTTTGTGTGGTCGGTTACTAAGGCTTTTCCTCCCGGAAGCGCCGGCTTCGATTTTCCAGCGGTTTCTCTGTGGGACAATTTTGGTTTGCTAATACAAAATGGCGGATTCGGAAAATCAGAGGTATATTTCCTATTCAAGTTAAGTTTAACGTTGCGAGATACTTGGAGCCATTTTAGACCACAAGAAGGAAGGCAAACGAATGGCGTTTTACACTCGCGCGCAGCAACGGATAAATGATAACCCCAAATTATCGCAATAGAAATATTCTTTAATAAACCCTAAAACCCGTCCACCATTTCAATATAGAACGCTTCATAATTATTATTAAGCGTTCTCTCCCTTTCGGCTTTCACAGCAATGACTTTCGCAGTTTCATTATACAAACATCATAATTATACAAACATCATAATTATACTATCAACGAAATTAAAAATAGTATTTAATAAGCACAGACGAACAACCACACTATAATACATAATTTTTATAACATTGAAACGTATCAGTGCAAGCACACGAGTAAATATACATACTGATAATAACCTACAAGATAAATACTCAATAATTGCTTATTAATGATTGCTTAATTGTGAGAACAACCAAACAGGGCTAGTGTGAAGCTTCACTCGATCAAGACAGGTCATTCAAACATAATCATTGTTAGTTAGCTGGCTTTATCAAATAAACCACAGGGACAAAGTTGACAGCTGGCTATCGCATGCATGTTACAATAATATAATTTACATATGCCAAAGAAATAATAATAAAGTTCTAAGTGAACAAGTAACTATATATATTTTTAAATAACTATATGGACACTGTCTTTTTAATTCTCTATTATTCTTAGTAAATATTCAAAGAACTCTTTGGAAAAATTGGTCATTCATTATCTTCATGTGTGGTAATAATCCATCAACATTATTTCGTTACTATATACTTTCTTTCCACTGGCCTTGAGCTATTGATAGAAGCCGGACAACTACAAAATCTGAAATATTAATTTATAGACAACTTGCAGCTAAAAGAGCTTAGTACACTAGCTTAAATAACCTACTGTAAACGCACAATATAAAATATACAAACAGTCAGACTTCATATTCAGGTAGTGAATAGTATAAAAGATGAGTTTGGGCAACATGCCTTCACTGATGAATTTGAATAACAATTAGCCGGTCAAGCCTTAGCTAATGAATAGTGGTTGAACAACAAATAACCAGTTGAACAACAAATCAAGCCAGTCAATCCTTGGCTAATGAATAGTGGTTGAGCAACAATAAACTGGTTGAACAACAAATCAAGCTACAGGGTAGTCAAGTCTTGCTGATGAATAGTGGTTGAACAACACTGAATTAGCCGGTCAAGCCTTGTCTGATAAATAGTGGTTCAATAACACTGAATTAGCCAGTCTAGCCTTGCCTGATAAATAGTGGTTGAACAACACTGAATTAGCCGGTCAAGCCTTGCCTGATAAATAGTGGTTGAACAACACTGAATTATGGCAAGCCTTGCCTGATAAATAGTAGTTGAACAACACTGATTTAGCCAGTGAAGCCTTGCCTAAGAAATGGTGGTTGAACAACACTGAATTAGCTTGTCAAACCTTGCCTGATAAATAGTGGTTGAACAACACTGAATTAGCCGGTCAAGCCTTGTCTGATAAATAGTGGTTCAATAACACTGAATTAGCCAGTCTAGCCTTGCCTGATAAATAGTGGTTGAACAACACTGAATTAGCCGGTCAATCCTTGCCTGATAAATAGTGGTTGAACAACACTGAATTATGGCAAGCCTTGCCTGATAAATAGTAGTTGAACAACACTGATTTAGCCAGTGAAGCCTTGCCTAAGAAATGGTGGTTGAACAACACTGAATTAGCTTGTCAAACCTTGCCTGATAAATAGTGGTTGAACAACACTGAATTAGCCAGTCTAGCCTTGCCTGATAAATAGTGGTTGAACAACACTGAATTAGCCAGTCAAGCCTTGCCTGATAAATAGTAGTTGAACAACACTGAATTAGCCAGTCAAGCGACAAGCCTTGCCTGATAAATAATAGTTGAACAACACTGAATTAGCCAGTGAAGCCTTGCCTAAAAAATAGTGGTTGAACAACACTGAATTAGTCAGTCAAGCCAGAAAGCGTTAACCTGCCTTTCCGAGTTACATTCCCCAACGTGAAACTTATTTTTATTGCATGTTGAACAAAGTGTAGGCGAGTTGAAATTAAGCACCACAGGAGGCAAGCTAGCCTGCGAAACAGGCCCTTTATTTTTTTCGAGCTTTTAGAAAAAAGGCGGAAAAAAATCGAGCCTAAGAAAAAAGGCGAAAAAAAATCGGGAGGGGAAAAAATAAAGGGCCTGCAACCACCTCTACTACAAATGAATTACCCGTTCAGATTCTGAACGGAAAATACTCATTGGTCAGAATTTGTCTTCAAAGCATTCCCGCTTCCGGCGTGTTGATGTCAACACCTTGAAAGAAGAACAAAAAGAAGCAGATACGAGTCTTCTAGAAGAGATGTTCTTGCTATCCTGCCGACAGGCTTTTTTCAACTATTCGCCATTATAAAGTCCACCAGCTCGGGCACTGTTCTTTTCATTCTACCTTTTGAAAGTATAAAGGATCAGCTAACGGAGGCTGAGTCATGTGGACTTAAAGCCGTTTTCCCTTATAACAGTCCCGATATGTTTGAACGGACGAATGATGCAGTAAGCCTGAAGCCATTATTTTAGCGAATCGCTCAAGAGGACATGAAATATATATGCTATAGTTATAGTTATAGACGAATCACACACCGTGGAAACTTGGACAGGAAGAAGGTAAAAATATTTTATTTAGTAATTTACATAAAGAGCTTCAATCTTCGACTATCATCATACACACGGTGCAACAAAGACAGTGCAGAACTCGAGAAAATTTTCACATTTCTAATGTTCTAGCATCTCTAATTCTATATGGCTACGCAGCCTACGCTGTCAAACTCGTTTATTATTTATTCTTCAAAATAATGAGAACTTTTCATTCGTTTAATAAGTGACTAGGTTTTTTTAAGGACCTGTACTCGAAATTTGTGAGTAGGAAAAGTCGCTAAATTGTAGAATACCCGTCCACTTTCGCTATTAGTTGTATCTGTTGATAGTTGGTAAAAGGTCAAATTACGAAAAGTTCATCATATACAATTGCTTCGTTCTATTTTAAAACCCAATTTAATTTGATAACTAATCAACAAGAACACACAATATAAACCTTCGACAGTATATTTAAATTTTCAAGCAACCTGGTTTGTGTTTCTGCATTTAAATGCGGTTTCAAAAGTGGACGGGTATTCTATAATTGCTCCGGAAAAGTTAACTGACATGTTTGTTTTGATTCCGCCATCGCATACTTCCGGCTAGTTTATAATAATAATAATAATATACAAATATTTATATAGCGCTGATTCCGTGTAGTCCATTAGCGCTTCACATCATATAAAATAGTTAGATTAGTCTAATTAAATAAGAAAGGTCAAGGTTCATAAAAAGCAGTCTTAAAAAGATGAGTTTTAAGAAGTTTCTTAAAAATTTCTAATGAATTTCCAGGCGCTCTAATGTTACTTGGTAGAGAGTTCCATAATGTTGGTGCTGCTACCGAAAACGATCTATATCCATAGCCACGTAAGTTGTAACGTGGCGTATCTAGATAATTCTTTGTGGAGGATCTCAAGAGGCGCTTGGGTGTATAAAATCGCACGAGATCTTGTAAATATATAGGAGCGGTCTTATTAATACATTTAAAAGTTAGCAGTAGTATTTTAAATTGAATTCTATACTCGACTGGCAACCAGTGTAGTTCTTTAAGCCGTGGGGTGACATGATCATATTTTCGAGATAAGGTAATCAGTCTAGCTGCAGCGTTTTGGACACTTTGAAGTTTCTTTATCAATCGATTTGGCAAACCATAGTATAATGAATTGCAAAAATCTAGCCTCGATGTGATGAAAGCATGCACTAATATAGCACATGACTGTGTAGAAATGTATTTCCTTATTTGGCTGAGACTCCGTAGATGAAAAAATGCTGATTTACATGTAGCGTTTATCTGGTTTTCCATAGACATGGTTGGATCCAAAGTCACGCCAATATTTTTGGCACACGTTGTAGGTGTGATGACTTCGTCACAAACTAACACAGATGTAATAGGTGGTTGGGGACGATGATGAGCACTAAGAATCATAAGTTCCGTTTTGTCCCTGTTCATTTTTAACATATTTTGCAGCATCCAGTTATCAATGTCACATACACATGCTTCAAGCCTTGATTTTGCCAACTCAGCTTCACCAGCCACTGACGATTTAAATGCAATATATATTTGTGTGTCATCAGCATAAAGGTGAAATCCAATATTATGCTTACGGATTACATCTGCAATAGGTGCTATGTATAATAGAAAAAGAACAGGCCCCAACACCGATCCCTGAGGAAGACCAAAAGGCATGTCTCGCGAGCTGGATCGACCACCATTGACACTAACAAAGTATTTCCTTTCAGAGAGATATGATGAAAACCATTTTAGCACACCGTCTTTAAAACCAAATCTACGAGATAACCTTGATATGAGGATGGTAGGATCTACCGTATCAAAGGCGGCAGACAGATCTAGCAAAAGAAGAATGACCGACTGTTGGTTGTCTAATGCACGCATGACATCATTATGAACTCTAGTCAGTGCAGTTTCAGTACTGTGATATGGTTTGTATGCAGATTGGAATACTTCATTAAGGTTTTCCTGATTGACATGGGTGTTAACTTGACAAGCAACAGTCTTTTCAATTGCCTTAGACACAAATTTGAGATTAGATATAGGTCTAAAACTCTTAAATTCTTCATGATCGAGAGAAGATTTCTTTAAACTTGGGTTTAAAACAGCAACCTTCTGACAAGAGGGCATAACACATTCAATCAGTGATAAGTTAACCATCTTTGTGATTATAGGGAGCAGTATATGAATGCAACGTTTTAAAACTGAGGCAGGAAATGGATCCAAATCACATGATTTAGAAACTATTTGCTTGATCAGACTAGACAGTTGATCCTCGGTGACAGGGGTAAACTGAGCAAACTCTGTTGTAGATGGATAACAGTTATCACGATTTGTATTAGATATCGGGATCTGCGCCGTTAAATCATCTCTGATTTTGGTTATTTTATCACTGAAAAAATCAGCAAAAGCATCAGCTAGCTTCTGGGTGGAATCATAACTTGGGTACACCTTATCAATTTTTCTGTGAAGCATTTTGTTGACAGTATCAAAAAGGATCCTCTGATTATTCTTATGTTCATCGATTTTAGCTGAGTAAAAAGACATCTTTGAATTAAACATAGCAGTATTAACTTCTTGACATTTCTTTACGTACTTTTCTCGATCCATTGGTAACTTAGTAACACGCCATCGACGCTCTAAACGTCGCTTCGTTACCTTTAACTGATAGATTTCGTCAGTAAACCATGGAGAATATGGACGTAAAGTTACCATCTTTTTTTGAACTGGAGCATGGGATTCAAGTAGTGATTTCAAGATATTATCATAATTTCCCATTAAGTCAGCAGCAGACATGTCCGAATCACAGACAAGATTTGAATTTGTGATGTCAGTGCATAAATCGTCATAGTTAATATTTTTCAATTTCCTATAAGAAATCTGCATTTGCGGGTGACTTCGTTTTTGAAGATGGATTTTTGCATTGACTGCAAAATGGTCTGAAATTCCCGGATCAACCACAGAAGTAGACTGGATGATCTCATTTTCATCACGCCTGGTAATAATCAAATCAAGTATATGGTTACTTACATGAGTTGATTGCCGGACATGTTGCTTTAGGTTAAAGGTGTCAATTAGATCTAGAAATTTTTTAGCGTGGATATCACTATCAACATCGATGTGGATATTAAAGTCGCCAGATATGATTACACGGCCAGTATCATTATTAATCAGTTCCAAAAAGCTTCCAAATTCTGTAAGAAATAGTTCAAAAGTTAAACCATTTACACTGGATGGAGGAGGTCGATAAATGACTATCACTCTGAGTGGATTTGCGTCAACCATAGTCATGTCAATAACTTCGAAAGATTTGAAAGAGTATCTAGGTTTGCATTTGAAGTTGAATGCCCGATGATAAAGCAAACCAATGCCACCTCCTCTAGATCTTCTATCCAAATGCTTAAAAGTATAATTAACAGGAGTAATATCTCTAATCGAATATTCATCGTTGTCTTTGTCTTGTAGCCAAGTCTCGGTTAATGCCAAAATATCTATTTGAGATTCAATTATAAAATCTTTGATTGCAGTAGATTTGTTCCTAATTGATCTAGAATTCAACAAACAGAAATTGACATTTCTAGACGGCTTGTATGGTTTAGGATTAGAACAAGGAATTTTGGTAAGATTATTGTAATTAACGTGTCCGTCCTTGACTTGTTGAAAGTGCAATAGAGCAGAGCGATTAACGAATTTTGCATAATCCCCCTTCCCTCTCGATGTTATTCTTGTCATTATCCTTCTTTTACCACCTCTTTTTCCTCTGAATTTAAAGATGCCAATCTTCTTCATATAATGAATTGTTTCTTTAGAAGGAGCATCACTATATCTTCGAAGCGCTACCAACTGTCGAGCAGAATAATACAAAATACTTGATCTTTGACTTTGTGAACAATGATATTGTGTAATCTCAGAGTATTGTTGTTGTAATGGAAGTTGGTTATTGCATGGTCGAGATATCATCATAGGGCCAGGGTTTACAGCAATGTCCATAAACACAGTGATATCTTTAGGCGGATCATGTCCAGGTATAGCCAGCGATGTAGTGCCATGTTTGCCGAACTTTGATAGTGCTCGTCGGGATTTTAAAAAACCAAATTTTGCCAGAAGTCTGAGTCTTGGTGTCACGGCGAATTTAACAGGACACGTGAATTTATCACTCAGCCAAGATGAATACACAAAATTGAAGTTGTTTAGAAGAACAGGACCACAATATAAACACTTGCAGGTGTTATCAGATCGAGAAAGTGGCTTAACGAGTATAAAAAATAACATAAAACCAAGAGCTAAATTATACGTGGCGGCCATGTTGGCGCCTTACATAATTAATTTAGTTTCTGATTGGTTGGTTGTTTCCGCCATCGAATGTGGTCGGAATTCAGATCGCAGTAGGCTGGTTGCAGGCGCTTTATTATTTTTCTCCCAATTATTTTTTAAAGCTCGAAAAAAATAAAGGGCCTGTTTCGCAGGCTAGAGGCAAGCAAACAAAATGGCTTGACACAAATAAAAGGATATTATGCAAAACAGTTTGCGATTTACAGCGCACTTTCTTACCTTTGTTTTGAACTGCTGGCCATCCACGTATTCAAATAACAGATGAAACTTTAAATTCCCCTTCAGAATTTTGAATGTAGTTTAGCTTTTACTAGTAATTTTGGTCGAAATCCGCGAATATCGTGAAAATTTGGGCTTCTTTGTCGATTTCTTCCGACGAGGTAAAAAGAAGGGGGGTTTTCAAGGGGGGTTGTTTATCGGACATTTATCCTACCCAGGGAGCCCCTAGAAGTTATATTTGGTCTTTGGTGTAAACCAGCAACGTAGCTGACAGACCGGTCTACTTAGGTACGTTTTTCTCAAAGTGTGTGAATGTTACGATGTTTTTTAGTTTTTTAGGATCGAAATAGGTGTCATGTACGTACATTTGTGCCACAACTTGAAAGATTAGGCTATTAATTATCAAAAATATACGCCACTGAAGTTGAGTATCTTGAGCCGCATCTAAAACGCGAGGAAGGGAACTAAGCACTAGTCATCTGTCATATGAGCTAAGCGGGAGCAAATTGCATAGCAACCGACCACTGTGTTGTGGATTAGCCATCCTTCCACCAATCCCGATTGACCTTATTTCCGCTGTCAAGATACAGACCCTCAGGAAAAGTGCGACTTTTTTCAGTGGGCAGATGAAGGCGGACGAAAGAAAAAGAAAAGAAGTCTGAAGAACGTGCAAAAGAAAAAAGCTGCAGTAAAGAAAGTCAAGCGAAATGGACCACTGGAATCGTCTGAAGATGAAAAATAGAACGATCACGAACAGTTAATATCTAGTTTTAATATCGTATAATGGTGACAAAAAATAGATTAATTACGAACAAATATTTTAATTGCATTTTTTAATTACTCATTAATTGTGAACTGGTTATTGAATAAAAAAAAATTTAAAAATTTTGTTGTCTCGTTAACAACAAGCATATAATGTGACGTGTACTCAATTAGAAGTATGATACCCCAGCTAACATATTCACGTTGGACTTACGTTGCGAGAACGTTGTGTTTAACGTTGTGATAACGTTATTTTGTAGACAGCAGAAAACGTTGTAACGACGTTGTAATATACGAAACGTCGACGTTATGACAACGTTGTGACAACGTCATGAGAAAAACGTTGTGTAAATGTTAGATTTGAACGAAGATCTACACTTAATATTCTGACGTTACCACAACCTTATCACAGCCTGAATTTACGCCGGTTTCCCAGTAGGTAACATTTTCCACATGGGAATGAAGTTTACGTTAGAAAAGACAGAGAATTATGCGCGCAAAATTGTAGTGGAAAGCTGGCTTAGAGATTGATTGAAACGCGCTTTCATCTAGCGCAATTGAAAACTATTAGTTTGAAACCATCTACAGAATTCGAACATGTTTTCCATACTGCTACAAATGCCACAAATGTTACTGAATTAAAAACCTTTACCAGCAGACAATTTCAAACATGTACAATAAACAATTAAAACTATTTCCGAAAACATCTTATAAACCAATATTTAGGTTATAAAGAATAACAGACAGACGAGAAACATGTCTCGTTTTTCTTGTATACTTATACTTGTATATTATACTTGCATTGGGTTACACTTGTAAAACCCAATATTTGGATATTGCCATAGAACAGATAAAAATAATGAATTCAAAATACTATCAATACATAAAATTACAAGTATACCTGTACGAGGATAACTAAATTTTAAAAAATGCAATACAAATATAATAATTAATAATAATATAAATAATAGAAAATGGCCGCCCGTGTTTATATAGCCTGATACAAATTTGAATATACTTATGTCATATTTGAAAGTACTTATGTCGAATTTGAAAGTACTTATGTAAACCCTCGCCTGCGTTCATATAAACTTTCAAATTCTCCCAAATTCTCTCGACTTTGCATTAGGTTATATAAACACGGGGCATCTTTTTTCTATTTATTTTATAAAATAATACTCAGTAGTTATAACGTTAAAAATTCCCTGTTGTTCTTCCACCAAGTCGTATCTTAGTATGTTATTCCACTGCATTGTTTTCTTCAGTATTTGTATCAGGTTTCTAAAAACAGATAAATGTTTAGAATAATCTCAAATTATTGCTGTTGGACTTGCTGTAATTTAGTATACAGGAAGAATGTCATTAAACCATGAGGATGCAAATTTTAGGCCTTCATTTAACATAATTTCAATGACTTGAGGTAATTTTGCAGAATAGCATGGTTAGCAAACTCCTAAAGATGACGCTTTTAATATAGCACTTGAAGGTCTAGCACATTATGTGGTGGTTCAAGCGATCTTGGAAAGAGTTAGAGGAATGCACAACCAAACCAACCGACATGCAAGCGGGTTATTATATAGACATATCTGTGTAACAAATAAGTAAAATAAACTTTACCCGGTATCTGGAACCGCCAGGTTTGTTTGGGGCATGCTTCAGGCATTCAGATATATGCCCTTCTACGTCAAGCTCAGTGGCCTTCCTGTGACTCCTCATACAGGCTTCTGTGAAGAAAATAGAGAACTATTGTTAATACATGGGGATTGGCAATGATGAAATCGAATCACAATATTTGTTATGTGTTAATATATACATTGCTGTAGTGAATGTGGGAGAGCTTGGAGTAGACAGACGATACATGGACGATCGTCAAACTTGTATCCTCAGAAAAATGATTCTGTATCCTGGACAGGAATCGAACCTGTAACCTTCTGAATTCTGATTGCCGTTGAGATGCTCTAACCATTGAGCCACTGAGTCCCAGATGGAGAGCGAAGGTTACAATGATGTACTGGTTCGATTGATATATGTACTGCCTATGCGGCAGTCACCATATATATCGGTAATGTTTGATGTGTTAATATGTATACATTGTTGTAGTGAATGTGAGAGAGCTTTAAAGTTTTCATACGTAAGCCATCGTAACGGATCAATGATTGCTGATATTTATTGATAATGCACAGAAGGCATTGAGAGGTAGAGTTCATGAGTAAAAAGTATTATACTTTTGCAGCAATTTAAAAGTAACACAGTTCTAGGCAGACATATACATACTGGCGTAAATGGTGAAATGTGAATATAAAAATAATGTTAAAATAATGAGCAATTACAACATGGTTGATTAAGTTTACTTACTTATGACATTGAACAGGATGAGACATCTGAACGGATTCTTCCCTTTCTTTCCCTTGAAGCTGTACAATGACCACAACTTGTTAGTCCCTAGTTTGGCCATTATTCGTCGGATGGTGTCTCCACAACTGTTCCCACACTGGGATGCGAGTCTTTAAAATTTTTAAAGACAATCTTTAAAATTTAACAAAGGAAATATATCATCAATATATACCGTAGAATATCGAAAGTGACCGCCCCTTCGAAAGTAGCCGCTTTTTTAAACAATTACTACGAAAACCCGAAAGTAGCCGCCGCAATTTTCCCTTTCGTAAACGGTCAGACACATACATACATATATATATATATATACATACATACATACATACATACATACACACATATACATACACATATACATATAAATATATACACATACATATATATATACATATATATATATATACACATACATATATACATATACACATATACATATACACATATACACATATACACATATACATATATACATATACATATACACATACATATATACATATACATACATACATATATACATATATATACATATATACATATATATATACATACATATATATATATATAGGTAATATTTATACATATATATACATATATACATAGATAACAATATTACATATATATACATATATGTAATACATATATATACATATATATACATATATATATACATATATACATATATATCTATCAACATATATATCTATATATATTTATATATTTACATATATATATATTACATATATATATTATACATATATATATTTATACATATATATATTTATACATATTTATATATATATATTTATTTATACATATATATATTTATTTATATTTATATATATATTATATATTATATATTATATATATATAATATATATATATTTATATTTATATATATATATTTATTTATACATATATATATTTATACATATTTATACATATATTTATACATATATATATTATACATATTATACATATATATATTTACATATATATATACATATATACATATATATCTATCAACATATATATCTATATATATTTACATATATATCTATCAACCAAAGATAAGTTCTCTTAACAAGAGAAATGAACTTGTTTCAACGTGCAGACATCGAAAGAAACATTTATTGTGTAATATGTAAATTTTCAACACTTGTAATATGAACCACAACGAACAAACGACTCACAAACAACATGACGTCACGCACACGCTCCTCAAATACACAGACGCGCTAACTGCGAGTATCACTTTTCACCTGATGAGTGTGACAAGCAATACGCTTGCCATACGAAACAAGTTTGTAGTGGAAATAAAGTTCTAAATGAAGTAACTTGTGTTTTAATCATCTGTTATGCCGCTCTGCTTAAGCATTGAGCACTCTACCCGTACGATTTTGTACCCGATATTTATTATCACAACACTTTGCTATTTCGCTCCTTCATTGTTGAGCACTCTACAAATCGACATGGAACCTGTAAACCTTGGTTACTCCACGAAGAACATACCCACAGCACAGCCGAACGTATATTTGAGAACCCTACTGGACAAGACGCAGTCCTTCCTACAACGTATGAGATGGAAAGCCTATCATTTCCTAAGACCATCTGACAACACAACGACAAAAGAGACATTCGGATTTAAAACGACAAACTCCCCCCCACCGATTGCTGACCTACGAGAATTTGAAGACAGAATGCTGACATTAGTCCAAAACATCGAATTTAAGAACACAAACTCCGAATTCCAAAAGCAACTTTCACGCGACATAAAGTCAATAAAAAGAGACAACAAGCTGTTTGTCCCTGCCGATAAGACCGCCAATTTCTACCGCGTCAGCCCAGAATCGTACCAACAACTACTGAAAACCAACATCACAAAGTCTTACAAGAAAGCCCCAGCCAACAACACAGCCAAAATTGTAACCAAAGAGAAAGAAATCGCTAAGAACTTAAAATTAGATAACCGAATCGACGCGCTTGCCGAGAAACAATGTTTCATCACACTAAAAGATCACAAGCCGAACTTTAATAACAATCCGACAACACGCCTGATTAACCCAGCCAAATCAGAGATTGGCATCATTAGCAAAATAATACTCGAACGCATAAACAACAAAGTAATAGCTGCCAACGCCATAAACCAATGGAAAAACAGCAACGCGGCAATTGAATGGTTCAAGAGTATTCCAAACAAGCCTTCGCACGCTTTCATCAGTTTCGACGTCGTAGATTTCTACCCGTCAATAACAGACGACCTGCTGACAAAAGCCATAACCTTCGCCTCCGAATTTGACGAAATCACAGATGAAGAAATACATATCATCATCCAAGCAAAGAATTCTCTCCTATTTAATGAAAACGAAGCGTGGTGCAAGAAAAATAGCAAGTCAAACTTCGACGTCACCATGGGCAGCTTCGACGGAGCCGAGACATGCGAGCTGGTGGGATCTTATCTCCTATCGAAGCTCCCCCCACAGTACAGAAACAACATCGGCCTGTACAGAGATGACGGCCTAGGCGCCTTCGACGATTCACCAAGAGATATCGAAAGAATTAAGAAAGAAATATGCACGATATTTAGCAAACATCACCTCAAAATAACTATAGAAGCAAACAAGAAAAGCGTGAACTTTTTAGACATCACTTTCGACCTTAGATCCGGAACCTTTAAACCTTATAACAAACCAGGCAACATCCCCCAGTATGTCCACGTCCACAGCAACCACCCGCCAACTATACTACGTAGAATTCCCGACACGATCAACCAACGACTGTCCAACATCTCCTCCAACCAAGAGACATTTGACTCCAGCACGCGCCCGTACCAAGAAGCCCTCAGAAAAAGCGGCTACATTCATAACCTTCGCTACGAGCAACAACCGTCCCGAGCAAGACAAAACAGACCAAGGAATATTACATGGTACAACCCGCCGTACAGCGTCAACGTAGCCACCGACATCGGGCACAAATTTCTCAAGGCTATTGACGATTGCTTTCCGAAAGAACACCCGCTCAACAAGATTTTCAACAGAAACACGCTAAAGCTGAGCTACAGCTGCATGCCAAATGTCCAAAATATCATCTCCGCACACAACAAAACCATCCTCAATAACGCGACGCCGATACAAGAAACGCAAATACAAGAAACCCAAAGCAGAAAATGCAATTGCCGTCAAAAAAGCGCCTGCCCACTCGAAGGAAAATGCCTAACGACAAGCATCGTCTATCAAGCAACAGTCAAGAACATAGAAAAAAACTCAGAAGAAACCTACGTTGGACTGACAGAAGGAACATTTAAGACAAGATATTTGAACCATACTAGTTCCT